>JANZXR010171500.1:0-33249 GCA_027575705.1 Erythroxylum echinodendron
TTCCTAACTTCTCCGATTGACCTCACTTGGGCCTGTTTCTCAGGTCCGACCCGTTCTATGGAAACGGGATGTTACATTGTTAGTGTTTTAAGTTCAACATCGAAGAACGGAAAACTTTCGAAGACACTCGGGTCAAAACAACGACGTCTCTATCATGACAGAAGCATTAGAGCCAGCCCATAGTCGTAACCCATATGCCATGATCGTGATAGAAGCCTAAGATACTACCCAAGCCACGATCGTGACAGAAGGTTTGGAAATGGCCCATGATCATGCCATGTAGGGCCATGATTATAGCCTGCGTTGTGCAGATGCGCAAACAAGTAAAAACTTCAAGTTTTGAAGAATGTTTTAGACCTTTTCGACTCTTGAAAAAATCCTAAGGCTGCTCAGAATACAAAAGGTATTTAAAGATCAAGAAAACAAAGATTAGAGAGCTTTTTCATCAGCCATAATTTCGAAAACCTAAAAAGAGTTCATCGAGAGATTGAGAAAGAGAAGAAAGAAGAGAGACGTAGAGAAGAAGCCTACATAAAATACTTCCTAAAATAGGAGGTTTCCTACCATTGCTGCCTCCATCATCCATTCCGATCTTCCTCTTTTCTTATTGCCTACCTTGTTGTTTTAGCTACTCATTTCCATGAAAAATACTAGTAAATCTACTTAAGTTAAAAGACCTTAAATTATAAATGAATATGACAATTTAGAGGATGACAAACTGAAAACTTTATATTTTGCAAGCACACGGATAGTTCGCGTAATATCTAAGGTGTAGATCCCACGAGGAAGTTTAATCTAAAATCTTAGGCCAAAACAATTCTTAATAATTCAAGTGTAATAAAATCAAAGCAAGAAATGCTAACCTAACCGATTATAAACTACTGGATTACTAGTTCTAGATGGTCCTAGGGTTGATTACTCTCTCCCTCGAGTTATAACCATTAACCCTAATTCATAAACCCTAATCAGATTATGGGAATTGTAACCTCTCAATTAACAATCTATACAAACACGTATTAGATCTGAAATTGTCCAAAAAATAACCGAAAATCCTATGAAAGATCTCTCTTCGCACAAATTACTGATTTGATTTAATTCTCATTCAATTACATTACCTAACTGTCATTAGCTCAATTTAATAATTTTAACTTTATTCACCTTCTCAGTTTATCACCAAATTATGAAAGTGGAGAAATTAAATCACAACTAATAAAATTTTATTAAATCAAAAATAAAATAACCTGAAGGGAAGTTTAGACATCCTCAGCATTCGTAAAAATTTAATCATCAATAGCTATCCCAATTCTATACAATCATAAAATTGAAACTAAACCAAAAATAAGATCAGAATGGATGACAGAGGCAGCAACAGCAAGAAACCTCCTATTATGGAAAGTACTTCACATAGGCTTCTTCTCGACGTCACTCTTTCTTCTTCTCTTTCTCAATCTCTCGATGAACTCTCTCTAGGGTTTCGAAATTGTGGCTGATACAAAAACTCTCTAATCTAATTTGTCTTGTTCTTTAAATACCATTTGTGATCTGAGTAGCCCTAGGGTTTTTTCGGAGTCGAAAAGGTCCAAAAAATCCTTCAAAACTTAACATTTTTATTTGTTTCCAAGTCTGCAGGCCACGATCATGACCCTGTATGCCATGATCATGGGTGATATCCAACCCTTTTGTCACGAACATACGATTGTGGGTAGTATCTTAGTCGTCTACCATGATCGTGGTATATGGGCCATGATTGTGGGCTAGCTCCAGTGCTTCTATCATGATCGTGGCATAATGTGCCACGATCATGACTGTTGTTTCAGCCCGAGCGTCTTTGAAACTTCTCCGTTCTTCGATGTTGAGCCTGAAACACTAAGAACATCAAGGTACCTCAAAAACATAATATTTAAGCTCAAAGATTTATATTAAGCTATAAAAACACTTAAACACAATTAATTAACAAACTAAAAGTGGCCACTCTTATGCTTATTACTATAGGAATATTATATGCAATGTAGATCATACAGCTCAAGATGGACAACAGAGTATAGTATTTCATGCTTATTAATGAACCACCATCAGCTACAAAGGAGGCTCGAACTTAAATCAGAATGTGGATCTGGAATAAGCATCAATTCCACCACCATCAACGAGCTCTACACCAATAGCCTAACTACCCACCCTTACTTATATGGAGCAATATATACACTAGTTGGATGACATCATAGTGAGGATTATGTGGAAATTAGGATTAGATATCTTACCTCCACTAGTGCAACCAGAGGAGCCAACCATGCATAATGAGATGGAGCTCTAACCCTTAGAACCCGAGGATGATGGAATTATGCTAAATGAGGCCAGAGAGCTCTAAGGAGCCAACAGGAGATGAAGACTATACAAAATTAAAGGAGACTTTCACACCATTGGGGGTAGAGACCACTATTTCTATTATTGATAGAGAAGTCAACAACTATAACAATATGAGGACAGTGGCCACTAAGTCCTCTAGTAGGAGCCTGATGGAGAAGATTTCCTTTAATGGTCTAAATGACCAGCAGGTGATTGTTCTTTATGTGCCTCCACAGAGACATCCACCTTTTCCACATGATTAATTTTCTATCTTTTATACTTTTGTTTTCTTTTATATTTTCAACACTCTTGGTCATATGGGCATATATGCATTTTCATATTTTTCTTCCTTTTTTACTTACATTTTTCTAGAGCTCTTTATATGCACTCATGCTTTAATAAAAAATCAATAAAATTGAATTTCATTTTAACTTGGCTTCAACATCTCAAATTAAGAAACTTGAAGTCTTCTATTTTTTCTTTCCTCTTTTCATTAATTTTCTTATTCTTATATGCTTGAAAAATTAGGGATAATGTTTATTTTAAATGTATAGGAGGGATTATAGGATTATATATTATGCTTGAGCTTGTCAATTTTCTCATGACTTTCTCAGTATGAAGTAATTTTTGGAATTTTTTAAAAGCATAATATTGGAAATAATTCACTATAGATTTGATTGCTTTGGTGATTCAAAATGTTTATGTAGCTAGTAATGAGTATTGATGAAAAACTTTGCTCAATTTCTTTTGTAAATTTGGAGATTGAATATTTGATGATCATTATGATATTCCTTATACAAACTGCATAAGCATAAAGTAATTGTGACTTCGTTTGAGAATTTTCATTATCTCATAAAAATGGTGAATAAATGAGCATAAAAGATTTCACCCTCCTAGCTTTGTACTAATATGATGTTTGAAATTAAAGAGTTATACTATTAGTCATTTGAGATAGTGACCTCTTTGATTAACTGTAGGTATTTATAACAAAGTGTTTACTTTTTTGTAAAATGACTACGTGACTTTGAAAATAAGCTTCTAATGCTCTTGTTTTATTTAAATTTATGTTTTTATCAATAAGGTGTGAATGTGTCCAAAAGTTCAAGCATATTATCTTATGAATGTTCATTTTGTGCATGAAGTAAAATTTTGTGATCTGGGATGAAGTTTAAAGAATCATAAGGTGAATTAAACTTAACTTGTGAGTTGATACAAGAAGTTAGTTACTTAGCATTTTGACGACCCTAATGGTTCGTTAAGCAATGAAAAATATCTATAGATATGTTTTATTTCTTTTAACAATTTTCTTGGAATTTTTTTCTAACTAAGTTTGAATAATGGAATCAGTTTGCTAAAGGACAAGGAATTACTTCAGTTTTAAGCAGTTTGATGTATGATATACATACATTTTTTTTATATAATTTTCATAGCATATATTATTTTTATATGATATACATACATTATTTTTATATAATTTTAAAGGTCTTGAAAATGAAAAAATGGAGAATTATCGAATTGATTTGGAGCTAAACTTAGAAGACTTAAAAAAAGACCCAAAAACAAGACACCTACACGCTACCATATTAAGGCCATGTTCTAAAGTGGTCGATTATACGTCTCTTTTGCAATCCTACAAACCTATGTGTTATCCCTGGATCAATATACATGGTAGTTATATGTCAATATATAGGTCCCTTGTTGCTGGTGTTTTTATTTGAAAACATTTATAATATATACCAAAGATAACATAACTTACTAAATAGACCTATGTTAGGGTAGTGTAGTTTATTATAGGTCTAGTTAAGATGAACCCTAGGATGTACTTATATTTCAATTCATTATTTAGTTTAATGAATGTTTAGTTTTTTTAATTACCAATGTTTTTATAACTGCTTAAATAAAAAGAGAAAAAGTGAAAATTTCAATTACTTAATTCATGCATACAGATTTAAGATATATGATGTGTAATTAGATCAAAATATGGGTACAAGGGTTTAAGCTTGAGTTACTCAAGAGAGACATCTTCTTAGGTTAGGGTAAAAACTATGAAGAGACTTTATAGAACAAATTAATACATTCTTAAGTCATCCTGATTTGAAAGGGATTTTGGTTGATTGATTTAAAAATAGGAGTTGTATGTCTCAAGAAAGAATATGATCTAAGCTAGGAATTATTACCGATCCAAGAAACTAGATTCATCCATTAAATTAGAATGAGATTGATGAAAGTAA
The DNA here is from genome assembly GCA_027575705.1 of Erythroxylum echinodendron. Lineage (NCBI taxonomy): Eukaryota > Viridiplantae > Streptophyta > Magnoliopsida > Malpighiales > Erythroxylaceae > Erythroxylum > Erythroxylum echinodendron. The sequence continues at coordinate 4,575 of JANZXR010171500.1, forward strand.
ATTCACAAGGAAAACCTCACCTAAATCTAGGTCATTCATATATTGATTTATTATTTATCATAGTTTTTTAGTATTTATATTTATTATTTATTCTCTTATTTAATCTATCATAATTGTTCGTCTAGCTTATTAATTTTATAAATAGTTGGTAATTGACCAATAGTTCTTATAGATCGACCCATACTTACTTATAACTAGTTACGAGATTTGTACAATTCACCAATAACAAACTTAAAACTTAGGAGTTGACATGCCTGATGTTAATAACTTAAAGAGTGGATAAAATTCCAAAGGTTTATTTACTAGACTTTAGTTTTAAATCGACACAAATTTATAGTCTTGATGAAGGGTTAGGAGCATCAGTGCATGGAATCATGCTCTACAGACCATTATAGAACTTAATATAAAAAAATGAACTTGGACATTTTATGAAATACTTAATAAATCACTCAATAGGATTGTTGCTTACATCCTTGATAATTACTTGGTGGAGAAACCAAAAAATGTTTATAAACCTTGCCAAGTGAAAATTGCATAATTTCATATCTACAGAGATATTTGACTTGAGGATTCCAAGAATCTCAAAATGGTAGTCAATGATTTGGTAAGGAAGGAAGGTTATGTCACTTCTTTAAAGGAAACGAAGTGGATGTATAAGTTAGGGATGACTAAAGATGGAGCCCTCTATGAAGGTTGAGGAATAGGAAATTTAATAGGAAACCAAGCCCTACTTAAAAAGTTATCCATATGATAGAAATAATTAAAGTGGCTCAAAATCACGTTCAGTGAAAACCTAAACAAGAGAGCCATGATGAATGAATTGATCACCAGAAGTATAGAAAGTATTAAGGTCTTTAAGATTACTTTTGAAAAATAGAAAACTAGGTCTTTGATTAACCCCTATAAAGATTTAATGGTCATAGTCTTACTGATTACCAACTCATTAGTCAAAGGGGGTCCTAGTCGATATAGGTAGAGTGGTCTAAATCTTATTTTATGATACCTTTAAAGATATAGAATTCATAGTATATAGATTAAGATAAGACACCTTACCCTTGCTTGGTTTTTGGGGGTGATTAAATATACATTGAGGAAAAGATCTCTTTGCCCATTACATTAGGAGCAAAGTAAACGTTGGTAACCAATATGACAAAATTTTATGTCATAAGAAGACCCTCTACATATTGTGTCATAACCAATAGGCAATTCGTATATACAATTCATGTGATAATATCATCTTACTAACTCATTATGAATTTATTAACCTTAAATGATATGGAATAGATATACAAAGACTAAAGGATTAAGAAAAATTATGTTATATAGCCTAGAAGGAAAGAAATGTTTTATAAACTATAAATATAGAAGAGTTGGATTTTAGAGACCCAATGAAGAAAGTTAAAGGGGAACAAAAAAAAAGACATAATATGAAGGAATAAAAACTTTAAGACCCTTAATATTAATGTGAGGATGAAGAAAATCTCTAAGTTAGCCCTTAAAATCCTAATTACCATAGTTACAGTGAGTGAAGAAATAATCTCTTATAAGCTAAATTTTGACCCGCTCTTTAAGATGATAAAGTAGAAGAAGACAAACTTTATAATAAAGACATTACATAACATAGAATAAGAAGATGTTTGTCTACTTTACCAAGGAAACTACCTTTAATGGCTAATTAATTTGTTCATGATCGAGAAGACAAATGGGAAGTGGAGAATGTGTGTTGACTTCACAAACCCAAATAATGTATTTTCCAAACGCAACTAACCCTTGCATAAGATAAAGCAATTAATTGAAGTAACCTTAAGATATTATACCTAGATAAGGCATTTTTTAAAGATAAATACCCCTTTCCTAAAATAAAATATTCCTAGTAAAGCTTTTAAGGGACAATTTCTAACAAAATATTATCATGTCTCAATTAACTCTATCAAAAGAAAGATAAGGGAGTTAAATCTTCTTAGATTGATTTCTATCAAACCTTCATCTTGCTTCTTGTTAGCTTTAGGAGATGATTGTAAAAATGTTACGTCAATTACATACCCATGTAGAATTTTAAAACGTACCAAAGACATGCTAAAGATTATTGACAATGCCTCATAGGGAAATATGATGTGCATAAATTATATACATATTTTATAAGTATTTACTTGAATTTAATGTTATATGACCTTATTTTACTAGGTTTTTATTATCTTTTTAGGCAATTATGAAACATTTGTCATTGAGATGATAATATTTAATAATTAAAGGCATTTTTAAATAAAAATATGAAGAAATTTATAATTCATAGAGGAAAATGATCTGGCCTAAGTCTATGCATTAGCCTATATCCTAAAACGATCAACAGCAAGTGATATAGCCTAAGCCATGTCCATATAAAATTCATCGAGCAAACAGTGATACCTACAATTGAGGGATAAAATCATATATTAGATCCTATGTATTCATCTTTAAGGAAACATTGAGATCCATAGCTCGAAGACAAAGTTGTGTTAGAACTTATGTCTATTACCTAGAAAAACACTAAAAGCATATGGTCTAAGCCATCATTTATTAGACCATAACATAAGTGAAATAAAATATATTGACGGGTAGAAATACTAATTTTTATAGGAATTTGGGTGTCTTTTAAAAAATACATGAAAAGCCCATAAACCAAACCCTTTAATAAAGACCCAACACAGTCTGTTAAGAAAAAAAAAAGAGGAATGTGTATATATATAAACACAACAGGTGTCTTGTACAAACTAACAAAAAATAGCCTCCTTTCTCCTTCTTCTCCATATTTTTAGATGGTAAAGGTACGACAACATCTTTCTCCAGTATGTAAATCTTTTCTTATGTATATCTTCATTTTGTTTGTTTTATGCTAGATTAGAGAGGAAATTGTAGAGATTAACTATGCAAAACTCTATTAGAAAGGTATAGGATCTCATATCGGTAAGAAGGGAATTTTCCAGCTAAATTCCATTCCTTTTATTAACGATTTTCATTCAACATAAACTAGTTTCTACTTGGAATTATGTTATGATTGTTTGTGATAACAATTTTGATGAAATTGGAAAAAATGGAGAAAAATGGTTGGAAAATAAGAAAAGGAAGAGGTTAGGCAAAAAGGAGAGGTTGATGTTGGGGTATAAAATAAGAAGACAACTTTTGGAAAAAGAAGAAAATAATAAGGAAATTAGGTATTTAGGAAAATTTGAGATTAATTAAAGGAAAAAATTAGGAAATGTGAATATTATATGGTAATATTGGAATTTAATTCCTGTAAGGGTATTTTGTAATAATAAAATAATGTGAGGATAAAATAAGAATTTTAATAGATTTTAGTAATTATAATGGTAAGACAAAGCAAGGGTATTTTTAATAATTAAGAATAAAGAAGTAAAAAGGGACAATTTTGGATTATTGAGTGTAATTGGACTTGAAAATTTTCTTAAATTAATTCTAATAGAATTTGTAAATGTTTAGTTCCAGAAGACAGATTAAGGAGTTGACTATACCAATCGAAATAATTGAGTTCGAAGATCAGGTAAGGATAATCTTAAACTGTACTCGCCTAATTGTGAATGGTTTATAAATTTATAAATTTTATTATTAGTAAATTATTTTATGGTGAACCATATCTTGAATTAGTAATTAATTAAATTAATGATTAATAATTAAAATATGGATTTTTGAAATACATAATTTTAAGAATTTATTTATTAAATAAATAATTAGCAAGGTATGAAATATTCAATGTTTATATTTTTTTACATTTTATGATGTGTATCACCTGATAATTTAACGAAAAAACATGATAATTATAATCTTTAGTTGTGCATGTGTATAATTAAAAATATTAGGGTAAGATAAAACATGTTCATTAAATTTTATAGAGATTGGATTATAATGGCTTATGAATAGGCTGTGAAAGTTGCGACTTTGGCTTGCCTAGGATAGGCTATATTCGATGGTCATATATTGATGGGTTGTTAAGATATGAGTGGGTTGTGGCTAGGTACCCATCCATATAGTAGGTACCGGAGCATCCTAGATTCCAAAGATGTCCTATATTGATGACTAGGTATTAGAGTGCTATCAAGGTATCTAGACTCTTAAGGGAAATCTTGTGTCAGTGGCTAGGTACTAGAATAGTACCAGAACAGTAACAGAGTGGTACCAGGGTAGCCAATGGTGATTTTAGTGAAGATCACAATTATAAGTAGATTGATAAGATAGGTTCAATGAAGTTTTAAGGGATTACTAATCTTGAGGAGGTCGATGCATGGTGGGATCAAATAGAGTTAGTTTTAGAACACTTATAGTGTACTTTGGAGAGGAGGTTTTAATGCAATGGTTAAGTATACTAGGGCAACACACTAATAGGTAGAATTTAGTAAAAAGATCTTATACATCACAAGAGATGACTTGGTAGGAGTTTCAAAGAGAGTTTAGAAATAAATACATTTCACAGATTTATAGGGACTAGAAGAAGATGAATTTTATTAGTTTGGTTTAGACAGAGGGATGTCTACGATAAAGTATAAGGCTCACTTTATAGCTTTTTCTAAGTATGTATTGAAGGATATAGCAAATCCAGAGGATAGTTGTTACCAATTTGAGCAGGGTTTGAGTATAAATATTCGTTTGGGTTCGGGACCTACTACCTTTAATTTTAAGAATTTATTAGAGATTGCACTCAGAGTAGAGGATGTGATATAGCGGGGCAGAAGGAGAGGAGAGATAAAAAGGATATCAGAAAGTCATTATAGAGAAGGGAGTCGCTCTATTAAAAAGGAAGCTAGTCATTTATGGTTTATTGGCGTAGGGAGATACAGGAAAGTCAGTGCTGTATAGAGCAAGAGTGGTAATTTTTATAGGTTTGGTGGAGATCAAGTAACTGGTAATGATTCAAGATGTAACACTACTAGTGCACCATCAATTGGATCAGACAAAGGGTTTAGTCATGAATTTAGAGGACCTTTTAGTAACGGATCTAGAGAGTTATAGAGTTGTGCTACCTATAATAGAGTTTATAGAGGACCATTATAAGGACCCACCAGGATCAATCATGCATGCTATGTCTATGGATAAAGGGGGTATATACAAAGGACATATCCGACAGTAAGAGTAAAGGCAAAGGAGACATTATATGGCCAGAGTGTTGCTTATAGTTCAGGTAGAGGTTTGGGTATAGTTGATAGTAGATGGTGGTAGAGAGGCTCAACATGGACTAGTAGTGGTTATAAGAACTTATGGGACATCCTCAGTATAGAACCAGACTCAGGTAAGGATATACCATATGACAAGGGAGGAGGCACCTGCAGCCAACAATTTCATTTCAAGTACGATTTCATTATTTCATATTTAGGATTATATGTTAGCAGACCCAAGATCCACATAGTCCTACATCTCTTAAGAGTTTGCCTCTAGAGTTCTGGAGGAGGTTAGTCCATTAGGATGTGACCTGAAAGTATAATAGCTAGTTAGATACTGTGTGGTAGTAAACAGTGTGAGGAGGTGAATCCCAGAGAATATTGGTGGAGTGAAGCTACTAATTAAATTGTTAGTAATGGATTTAAGGGAGTTTGATGTGATTATTGGGATGGATTGGTTGGCATAGCATTAGGCTTTAGTGGATTGTTATGTGAAGGAGATGATGATAGCATACTCAAGTAAGCTGAAGGTGTTATTTGTAAAGGATCATCAAGTGGTTCTAGTATGTGTGATCTCATCCCTAACTACTAGACGACTAGTACTAGATGGATATGAGGCATATTTAGCTTATATTACATATATGAGGGAGGTAAATTATGGTTTAGAGGCTATTTCTATGGTAAGGAAGTTTTTGGAGGTATTCTTATCTGAGTTACCAAGTTTATCACCTCGACGAGAAATAGATTTCACCATTAAGACTACACCTAAAGTTCCATCAATCTCTACTGAACCATATAAATGACTACTGTTGAGTTGCAAAAGTGGAAAAATAGTTAAAGGAGTTGTTAGAGTAAGGCTTTACTAGACCAAGTAGATCACCTTAGGGAGCTTCAGTGTTTGTGAAGAAGAAGGATGGCAGTACGAGACTTTACATTAATTATTGATAGTTAAACATAGTGACAGTAAAGAATAAGTACCCATTATCGAGGATAGATGATCTTTTGGATCAGTTAATGGGAGCTTTCATATATTCCAATATTGACTTAAAATTGAGATACTGGCAGTTGAGGATAGTTGATTCAAGCATTATTAAGATAGCTTCATATACTTAGTATAGCCACTATAAGTTTTTAACAATGCCTTTTGGGTTTAACTAATTTACTGGATGCATTCATGGTATTAATGGGCAGGACTTTTTAGAAGTATCTAGATCAATTTTTGATATTGTTCATTGATCATACATTGTTAAATTTTAGGAGTAAAGAGGAGTATAAGTAATATTGGAGGATTGTGTTATAGATTTTAAAAAGTAGATAGTTAAATTCTAAGTTAAATGTGAATTATGGATGGAACTAATAATTTTCCTTATAGTGTCCCAAGAGGGAGTGATGCTTGATCCAACTAAAGAATAGACAATTATAAAGTGTGAGCTATCTAGAAATACATCATAGGTGATAAGTTTTCTAGGACTTATTGGGTAATATTAGAGATTTGTAGAGGGATTTTTAATAATAACTAGCTCATTAACCAAGCTACTAAAGAAAGGAGTTCAGTTTCAGTAGACCAATCGATGCCAGGAGAGTTTTGAGGAGCTTAAATGGACTCTAATTTCCAAGCCTAATTTTGGTGCTACCATTAAGTGGTGGAGGTTTGAGGTGTATACTAATGTTTTAAGGATAGGTTTGGGGTGTGTATTTATACAACTTGGGAAAGTGATAGTATATGCTTCTTGTCATTTAAGATTGCGTAAGTTAAACTAACCCATCCATGATTTGAATTTATAGGTGATTGTGCATGATCTTAGGATTTGGAGACGTTATTTGCATAGGGAGGCATTATGAATCCTTACAGATCACATGACCCTCAAGTATATCTTAACTTAGAGGGAGATGAACTTGATCCATAGAAGATTGATAAAGCTTCTAAAGGGTTATGATTGTATTACTGATTACCATCTAGGAAGGCTAATATTATGGCAGATGCTTTGAGTAAGAAAAGATCAAGTGTAATAGTTAGTTTGAGCAGATATAGTATGACACCATTAATGGATTTGAAGGCATTAGAAGTGAGATTGGAGATTGATTATATGGGTGGTTTATTTGGGACATTATAGTATTACCTAGATCTGGGAGATAGGATCAGAGAGGCAAAGGTTCAGGATTCCTACCTGATGCATATGAGAGAGAGTGTGTGTAACAGGGTAGGGAGATTAATTTTTTATAAAAGCAAATGGAGTGTTGATAATTGGGAAGACATTTTTGAGTGCTGAATTTAAATGGATCATAAGAGGAGATTTTAATGAAAGCCTATCATGCACCATATGATATGCATCCTAGTATAATGAAAATTTATCAAAATATGAGAACTTACTACTAGTGGTCGATGATGAAGAAAGATGTGGTGGAGTTTGTTTCGAGGTGTTTGACCTATCAATAGGTCAAGGTAGAACATCAGACACTAATAGGGAGGCTAAAGCCCTTAGCCATTCTATCATATAAGTGGAAGAAGATTACAATGGACTTTGTGGTAGCATTACTAAGGAGTAGACGTATACATGATTCAATTTAGGTAATTGTCAATAGGTTAACTAAATTAGCTCATTTCTCACCTATATAATAGACAAAATCATTGCACAAGCTTGCTATGTTATGTGTTAGTAATATTGTGAGGTTATACGAGGTTCTAGTGTCTATTGTATCAGATCGAGATCTGCAGTTTACTTCCTAGTTCTACATGAATTTACAAAGAAATTAAAGGACTAAACTAAATTTGAGTATTGCATTTCACCCTCTAAAGAATAGACAGTTAGAGCATACAATTCAAACATTGGAGGATATGGTAAGAGCTTATACGCTGAATTTTGAGGGTGACCGGATAGATATCAACCTTTTTATAGAGTTTGCATATAATAATAGTTATAGCACCATTTGAGGCATTATATGGTAGGTGGTGTAGAGATCCAATATGCTGGGATGTAGAGGGTGTTTGATTGTTTATCGAACTAGAATTGGTTCTAAAGATAGTGGAGAAAATAGTGGTGGTTAGCAATGCTTGAAGGCAATTTAGGATCGACAGAAGAGTTATATTGATCAACATTGTTAAGAGATAGAGTATAATGTTAAAATATAGTATTTTCGCAGGTATCACCTTGGAGGTGGATTTTGAGGTTTGGTAGGAGAGGGAAGTTGAGTCCGAGATACATTAGGCCATATAAGATTACACAATATGCGAGGTTGTTAACTTACAGATTGACTTTACCTCTAAAGTTATCAGATATTCATAATATGTTCCACATGTCAATGTTGAGACAATACTGATTAAATCCTAGCCATATTTTCAAGGCATGAGATTAAGGTCGCAAAAGATATGACTTATAAAGGGGAGCTAGTTGAGATCTTGAATAGATAAATTAGGAAATTAAAGAGAAGGGAGATTCCAAAGGTAGAAGTTTTGTGGAGACATAATCGTTCTTTAAGAGAGGCTACTTCACAAATTTTGATGCCAATATCTTCATTTGTTTAGAACCTCGAGTATATAATTTAATTTTTAGGGCAAAATTCTTTTAAGGAGGAAAAATGTAAAGCCCACAAACCCAACCCTTTGATAAATACCTAACACATCCCATTAAGAAAAAGAGAGGAGCAAAGATATGTATAGGAAAGCAAGTGTTTTTATAGAAACCAACAAAAAATAGCCTCCCTTTTCCATTTTCTCCATATTTTCAGGTGGTAAAGGTAAAAAAAATATTTTTCCCACATTTAAGGCTTTTTTATGTTCTCATAATGTCTTTTCTGTACTAGATTAAAGAGGAAAATGTGGAGATTAACAACCTAAAACTCTATTGAAAAGGGATAGAATCTCATATAGGTAAAAAGGGAATTTTTTAGCTAAATCTCATCCCTTTTGTTAGTGATTTTCATTCATCATAAACTAGTTTCTAGATGAATTATGTTGTGAAAACAATTTTGATGAAATTGGAAAAATTGAAGTTTTTGTAAAAGACTCGGATGGCTTTCCCAATTTCCTTATTTTTCTTTATAATATCATTCAAAATTATATAAAGACAATTCCTATTTAATATAACTATTTATGCAAGTATTTTACATTAAGAAGCAACTATCTCTTGTATGGATTATTTATTAATTTACTATAACTATAACTGTCGGATACCTTATTCGTTCTAATTCCTGCATTTATCTGAGTTACCCATAAATGAAAAAATTTCTTTTTTGCATATCTTTATCCTGATGAGCTGAAACCAAAGCTTTTATTTTTTGTTGAAAACTAGTTCGAGTAAGTTTGGAATGAGCCCTACAAAAGCTTGAGGTGGATAAACGAATTTTTGTTCTATGCCTCTGAGCTATATATCCTCATTTAAAAATGAAGAAAAAGTGGCTAAAAATGAGAAAATAAGGAGGTTAGGAGAAAAGGAGAGGGTGACATTGAGCTAGAGAAGAAAAGAACAATTTTTGGAAAAAAGAAAAAGAAAAAGAAGGAAATTAGGTATTTAGGAAATTTTAAAATTAACAAAAGGGAAAATAAGAAATGTGAATATCTATTGGTAAAATTGAAATTTAATTCCTATATGGTTTTCTTTAATAATAAAAGAATATAAGAGTAAAATAGGAATTCTTAATAATTAATGTTATTTCAGTATTCTGGTGCGAAGATAAAGTAAGAATATATTTAATAATTAAAAATAAGGTGATAAAGACGGTAATTTTAGATTATTAAGTGTAATTAGTTTTGAAAAGTTTTCTTAAATTAAGTCTAATAGAATATTTTAAATATCTAGCTCCGAAGGATGGACTAGGGAGTAGATTGGACCAATCGAAATAGTTGAGTTTAGAGATCAAATAAGGATAACCTTAAATTGTATCCTTATAGTTGTATACGGTTCATAAAATTGTGCATTTTTATTAATAAATTATTTTATAGTGAATCGTATTTTGAAATAGTAATTAATTAAATTAATGATTGATAATTAATAATTAAAAAAGTGGATTTTTTAATATATGAATTTTTAAGAATTTATTTATTAAATAAATGATTGACAAGATACAAAATATTTAGTATTTATATTTGTTATGCGTTATAATATGTATCACCTAATAATAACTTCAAAGGGAGAAATCTATATAAAGTAAATATACCTATAACTACCTCAAACAGAACTAAACAATCTTCAAACCCAAAAGCAAAGTCAAACCATATGTGATCAAATTATTGGGAAATGGTATCAATACATCCTTTTGGTATGACAGATGGTTAACTTATGGAGTTCGTGAGGATATTGGTGATCTCAATTTAATGAGAAATATCATTAAGGATGATCAATATGATGCTTATGCTCTAACACATAAAAATGAAATTTTATCAAGGATTCAAGATTTTGGTTTGTATAATCAAATAAATAGCAGTAAGTTAAAGGAAAACAAAGCAAATGTCAAATGGTGGAATTTGCTTAGACATGGTAAATTCATCAATTTGACCTGTAGAAAGTTGTTTCAAGAGCAGGGAAATTTGGTAGTATGGTGTAGACTTGTCTGATGCAAGTATATGATACCTAGAGCCTCAATCATAATATAGAGAGTAATCAAGAATAGGTTACCTATAATTGATAGATTCAATAAATTTATGGCTATTCCAAATAGATGTGTTTTTATGCAAGAAAATATTGCTCACTTATTCTTCAGATGTCAATTCACTTAGGCTTTGGGGAAGGACATAACTCAAAGATGTTTATTAGGAGATGCACCAGATGAGTGGTATCAAATTGTAGCTTGGTGTTCAAATTTAAACGTGCATTGTAAAACAAAGCAATGGTGCCTTTTCATCACTATGTTATATCTAGTACAAGCTATATAGGATGAACAAAATATAAGAGTATTTAAGAATATTGAGAAACAACATTCAAAGATACATAGGGAAACAATCAAAGCAATCAAGTTATATCTTGTCACATTTAAAGATAAAATGGATATTAGCTACAATCTTATGCCAATATAGGATTAATTATTAACATGTACACTTATAATTGATCCTTTGAAATACCATCATGGTGGTTTGTTAAACCATCCATTTAATGGGATAGTTTATTCTTATAACAATTGTTGTTTCCTTTCATGGCTTTATCTAATTTACAATTTTTCATAAAAATATATAATTATAATTTTTAGTTATGTATATGCATAATTAAGAATATTAGGATAAGAAAAATTATGATATAGACTAGTTTATAACAGTTTGATAATAGACTGTGAAAGTTTTGAATACATGTCTTACCTAGGATAGGTTATATTTGATAGTCATAGATTAATGGGTTGTTGAGATATGACCGAATTATGGCTAGGTACCTATCTGCAAGTGTAATAGGTACTGGAATCATGATTTAAACTTTAAGGATGCATAGAATTATGAGTTAATCATCTTAAAAACCTTTTATATAACCCTAAATTGTAAATACTCTTATTAAGGTTTTTTATAGGGGACTTCTGAGGTCAGTGACAACATCCTGTGTCATTGAGCTATTAGTTTTAGAGTTTCTTAGCATCAAGGAAGGATTTGGAGTAAGATTATAGTAGACTATGATAACTCTTCTCGTTGTCTCTTTCTCTTTTTTTATGCTAAGATTTTTTTTATTATTTTCAGTGTTTAAAACCTTTGTTAAGGTTAAGGTTGTAGCTATGATGGATCATTTCACTATTAATGCATGATAGCTTACTTGTTGGTTAGACTTATTCTCTTTGGTCGTAATTATTATATTTATGCCTAGTCAACAAATATTAAGTCTTAAGGATTGTATAAAATACTAGGAAGTGAAGTATAATCTTTGACCTAGGAGAATAAACACACTAAATTTAAAGAAAGGGATTTCTTAAACCATTGTGATAACTAAATAGTTAACTATGCTTAATGAATTTAATTAGGTTGAATTACACGTTGGAAGGTAGTAGTTACCTAGTTGAATATACATGTATGCCTTGGGAGAGGGCATAGATACATTAGGTTAATTGTTAATTCAACCTTTACAACAAATCTTGCATAATAATTAGAATTTCACATAAGTGAACCCCAAAATCCTAATGTTTTATTACCTTAATTTCTATTTTTTATTTGATTATGGTGTTTTAGTTAGTTTCATAATTTAATTATATTTTATTAAATCTTGTTTTCTTTATTTATTTTTTTATCTAGTAATAATGAGTGTAGAAATATAATCTTTATGACATTCATATGCTAGAACACTTTAGTTTTAATAATTTGCTACAATTAATTATATACACTTGTAAATAGATTTGATCAATAAATAGTCGTAAGCATTAATGATTAAGTTAATTTTAACTTGATTTATTAATTTGAAAATGGATAATTGATTTATAGTATGATACTTTTTGTATAGTTTTCACAAACAATTGAGCTATAAGTTAATTGTTTTTAAGCATTTTCATATTAGTATCCATTTGAAACAATGACCTATGATAAGGTCTTTAATTGTGTGTTAAAAGATTAGGTGACATTTAAACAAGTATCTAATTACTCCTATGTTAACTTAAAGTTAGTGTTTTGTTTTTAGGGTGTAAAAATATTTAAAAGTTGAATCATCTTTCTCATATGTGTTCACTTTTTGAATTAGGTTGAATATTACGGATTGAGTTAAAGTTTGAAGAATTGTTGACTTAAATTGAATTGATTTATCACTTTATGCAAGTAACTAAATGTCTATAAATTGATGAACTTTGCAATTGAATGAATAATGGATAGTCTTGATTAATCCAATCAATTTGTTAATTCCTTCCTGGAGTTGCCACCTATTTATGTTAAGAGTGTTGAAATTGATTTAGCTCAGAGAAAGTTGATGCTTAAGCATAGGGGAATTTAATAAGTGTGAATGATTTAATATTTTTAGCTAATTTTAGTGTGTTTTATTGTGTTTTGATGGTCTTTATAATATTTGATACTCAATGTGACTTATATTTTGCCTTCAAACCTTGGTTTAGCACCCTCATTGAAGAAAGAAGGAATTTGGGTAAATTGAAGTCAAGTTTTTTTTAAAAAGTTGAAGACAAAATGGAGAATTTTTAGCATGATTTTAGAGAAAGGAGTTTGAATAATTGTCTAAAGCACAAATCTATATTTTTTTCCATATTCATGGTTAAGGAACACGAGTCAAACACAGATCCATATTAGGGATATGTGCTAGTAGTGAATTTTATAAAAATTCTAGGTTTTATACAGGGACAACACCAAGGGTTCAATGTAGATTTCTGTTAGGCCTTTATTAGTCATGGTGTTCCAAAATTTTTAAGTTTTTTTATATAAAAAGAAGAGGGGAAGTAATTAGATAGAGACCAATATTTAGCGAGTCAAAATAAAGAATATTGAGACCAAATTGAGCAAATTTGGAGAGAAAAGAAGGGATTTCCATCACAATTCAAAGGAAGAGCTTCAAGATCCATGAGAATGAGTTCTTTTATTTTGTGTTCTTTCTTAGTTTTTGTTACTTTTCTTTATCTTATTATGAAGTAAATTGGGATATATCTAGATGGGATAAAATTTATAGATTTTTTTATTAATCCTTTAATTTAATAAAAGACATAAGTTATCATATGAATTATTTATGATTGCTTAAAGTTTTTCAATTAAATTTTGTTAGCTTTTTTATTCAATTTTAGATTTCATATATAGGGATTAAGAAATCGTATGTATGAATAGGTCCTAAAATGGATAATAAGAGATATATGGAATCTTAGAGAAGTAACCACATAAATCTTTTATATTTGAGTCAATTCTAGGAAAAGAATTCATAAAACAAGTTAATATGTTCTTAGGTGTTTTGATTAGAAAGAGATTTCAATCAATAAACTTAGGGATATGACTTGTTCTTATGAAAAATAATATAATTATAATTTTAAATTTTATACTAGCCTAAAAAGCTAGTGTTAATAATTGAATCAATGTAAATTTAAGTACAAAAAGGCTTTAGAGAGATTCTACATTTAGGTATAGCTCATCAATTAGTTGATTTTTTTGTTTATTCCTTTATTTTGTTATTTTCAATTATTAATTTTAGTTCAAACAATTGTTATGCTTATGTCAATCGTTCACTTTTTTAGGTTAGATAATATAAAGACATTTATTATAATGCTCATAGTCCTTAAAGGAATGATATTTGTATTCACTATACTGTAATAAATTAATTATAGATGTTCTCACCTGGTTAAATTTTAGAATTATTCAAAAAACATGCATTAGATACATAAGTTAAGGACATGCTTGTGCCTATTGCTTAAGATTGGGAAAATTTTTCTAGAATGTTCCACGGTCTGGTCTATATCAATGTCTTATACTATATGGTCAACGTTTTAAACCTATAACTCCTTATGGTCTACACAATAGTCATGTCAAAAATCATGTCACTAAATTTTAAAAGTATAGGGGTAGTGATACACCCCCATTCACATGACCATCTTCATCTTTCTCTTATTTTCTCAAATCCTCTAAGCACCATTCTAAAAATTGCATTTCAAAACTATTTCCATTATATTTTTAACATTCCCTATCATTTTCTGTCAAAGTTAATCCATTTTCTACTATAAATCTTAAAATTTTCACACCTTAAGGTTCTAAACAAAAATCTTCGGGATTTTTGTGTTTTTTCCTTGTCATTGATCAATATTCTTAGCACTTGATTTGAGTATAAATATGAGCTCATAATCATCCATAAGCAAGAGGTTAAAGACTATTTGAGATACATTGAGTAGTTAAGCACATTTGAGGGAGGCATTCCCAAATGAGCTCCCAATACTAACCTTTAAAGAGACATATTTGTGGGGAACGTATGAATATCTTTGAACTTAACCGTTTGAATCTACTAGAGTGTGTGTTGAATAGTTTTATAGATAGTAGGTTTAGTTTTAGAAGTGAGCGGAGAATTCAATAAGAGTATGCTTTCTAATGTCGCTGAGTACTCTTATAAAGAGCTCACCATGAAGACTTTGGCTATGTTTAAGTTGAAGTGATTTGCTAGATTGGATAAAAGGATAACAAGTGCTAACTAGATTATGTTTTAGGTATGATTTTGAGAGCAATTTTCTTTTATTTTTATGATTTTATAAGAAATGGTACTTAATATGATGTAGATTTTCTTTACAAATCTTATTTTACTTTCCTAATAATGAAGGAATGAATTGGGCAAGTTCAAGCTAATATGGAGAAGTTTTTGAGCAATTCTAAATGAACATAGGATAAAATGATCCTATATTTATTAATACGGGCACTAACAAAGGCTTATATTTAACCTAATGTAGGGTACTAAACAAGGAAATACTATTTCATTTTGGTTTTTGGCACTATTTCCTATATAAAGAACATGACTTAAGTATGGTCTCATGTGCATTAACACAGTCCAAATATGGACCCTTGTTTATTGACTTGAGACTCGTTTGCATCAAG
The DNA here is from genome assembly GCA_027575705.1 of Erythroxylum echinodendron. Taxonomy (NCBI): domain Eukaryota; kingdom Viridiplantae; phylum Streptophyta; class Magnoliopsida; order Malpighiales; family Erythroxylaceae; genus Erythroxylum; species Erythroxylum echinodendron. The sequence goes on from JANZXR010171500.1 coordinate 20,178, forward strand.
AGAACTCATCGATGTAAAATTAAAGAGTTACAAAGCTAATATGAAAGTAATATAATGACATAATAGTGATACATATTAGCAGTGATGTATACATAAATATGAAGAATATAAGATCAATATAGGTTTATCAAAATTTTAGGGTTTTATTAACATCAAAAGGAAAGAGATGTGGAAAATTAGGTAGAGCTATCTGAAAGTATCAAAGACTAGTCAAAAGGGGAAGATAAGTGAGTTATTAGATCTAGGGAATGTTAAAGGATGAGGGGAAAGCCAAAAATGATATAGAAACATATTAAAAAGGAAGTAACCTAGAGAAGAGTTCAAGATTCCATCTAAGTTCAATCAAGAAACATCAAGATTTAAGATCCATAAGAATTCATCCTTTGTTGGTGTTTTTAACTTTAACAAGAACTAAATTGGGATATAGATGCAATTGGAATGAACTCTAAAATCTATTTTCTAAATTAATTTCTTTTATTTAATGTAAGATTCTAATTAATTTAATAATTATTCATATTTACTTATTATGGTGAATTAAAGTATCGAATGTAGAAGATTTAATATTAGATTTCATATAAAGTGATTGAGAAATCATATACATGAATAGATAAAATCATGAATAGTAAGATTCGTATGAAATCTTAGAGATAGGATCACAAAAATTTCTTAAGTTATATTCACATCTATCAATGGAATTCATAGAAAGAATTAATGGATTCTTAGGGGATTTGATTTGAAAAGAGACTTAAGTCAATCAACTTAATGATAGATGCTTTATATCTTAAGAAAGAATATTAACTCTAGAATTCCTACTAGTATCAGACCCAATTTAATCACTGAATCAAGATAAATCAAAATATAAGAAAGGTTCTAAGGGGATTCTTCATATAGATCTTGTTTATCTAATTGTTTTTTTATTTTTATCTATCGCTTTAACGAATTGTTACTTATTTTTAGTTCAGTCTCATTAATTTTCCTTTTAAAATTGATCATTCATTTTATTAAATTAGACAATTGAGAATTAGTTAGCACTAAAAGTTATAGTCTGTTAAGCTGTTATTTTACACTTAATTGATATATAAATCTCTCTCATATGTTGAAATTATTATTCAAAATTGATGGATTTGTGTCTTAATTGTTTTTAGATGATTTCCAACACTTGGGAGATGAAATTGAGTTAAAAAGATGCAAAAGAAACAAAGAAATTCAAAATTCTAGGTTGGAAGCAATTTAAATCTGCAGACGTGGCCATGTGCAAGGATGAAAGAAAAAATCTGCAGATCTGCTTTCAAATTTAAATCTGATTCAATCTATATTCTCATAATCTTTTAAGATCAGATTGATAGAGATTCACAATCTGAACACGTGGGACATGTGATCTGCAAGAGAGGATGGAAAAGGAAGGGATCGAGAGGCATTAAAAAGGGAAAAACGTTACTGTTCACGCAACACCACTTTAGGAGTAGTTTACATTTTTTTCATTCTTTTTTTCTCGCTTTCTCAACAGCCATAGGAGTTTTACATTTTTTGCAGTATTTTCCTAAATATTTTTAGATTTCTAGAAAGACCTGGGATGGAGACAATGTGTTTTATTATTTCTGTGACTTTCACTTCCACTATGAGTAGTTAAATCCCTTTTCTTGGTTAAGGGGAACCATGTTACATTTATTATGTGTGAGATGTTTCAGTAAAGTTAATTTTTTTTATGAACATTGAGTGTCTTTCGATTTACTTTTTTTATTGAATTGATTGATTTTTAAGTACGTAACTAGGAATTGATTCATTTAAAAGCTAGATTAATGAAATATTCAGTTTTGTTAATCACAAGTAGCAATTAGGATTATCTTCTTTACGTTAAAGTCAAAAATTCTATGAAGATATTCATCTTGATCAATTGCATGTCATAAATGTATTATCTTATTCATTGGTTTCTTAATTCTTAATGCTATCAATCAATTGAACTTACGATCGTATCTAGGTTATTGGTTGATAAGAATGTGTAGAACACATGTTTCTATTCATTTACACTTACGAGAAAGCATCCCCCAGTAAATGTTTATTGATGAATTGAATTTTATATCAAAGATCCATATTAGCATGATAACATTAATGACCCGAAACCAAGAATTGTCTATTAAATTTTCAGATCTAATTACTTTTGTCAATTTTCGATTTTTGTTATTCCTACTCTTTTAAATTTACAAAAATTGAAATCCCCCTCCTTTTCGTTACTTTATTTTAGTTTTAAACTCTTAAACTCTTTACGTTAAAATTTCTCGTAGGAATGATACCCACTTTAGACTACTATATTGATTTATATTAACGAAAGTTTGTTTCTTTTTAATTTGGTTACAGGAAACAGCAGTACCAAATTTTGGCATCATTATCGGAGAATTTTTTATGGTTTATGTACGTTACGCGTTCGAATCAATCATAAAATTTGCAATATAATCCTAAAATTGAGAAAACAGTAAAGGCACTACAGAAACAGATGAAACAGTAGCAATAAGTGTAGAAAATGGAACGTATGGTAAGAAACCGCACTCTTCGCAAGCTAGCCACGCCTACAGATGCTCAACAGCCCCACTGCATTAATTTTCAAATTTTAGCTGATAATAATACTTTTGAATTAAAATTTGAGTTGATTCATTTATTGCCTATTTTTAGGGTCTACTGGGAGAAGATCCGTACAAACACTTATAGGAATTTGATGTAGTTTGATTGGGAATGAAGACGACGAATGTGACAGAAGAGTAGATTAAGCTAAGAGCCTTCTTATTTTCTCTCAAAGATGATGTTCAAGATGGGTTGTACTATTCAACTGGAGAAAATATACAAACATGGGCTGAAATGAAAAGGCTTTTCTTCAAGAAATATTTTCTAGCATCAAGAGCAGGTAACATCCGAAAGGAACTTTGTTGAATTCGACAACATATGGGAGAAACACTCTACGAATATTGGGAAAGATTTAAAAAATTTGTACTAGTTGTCCCCATCACCAAATAACTGACCAATTGCTAATTTAGTACTTTTATTAAGGTCTTTCGCTTACGGATAGGAGTTTGATTGATGTTACAAGCGTTGGTGCCTTAGTTGAAAAAATACCAACAGTAACAAAAGACTTGATCACGAATATGGCTTCTAATACCCAATAATTTGGCATACGTATTGGGCATGGAACAAGATCCGTGAGTGAGGCAAACGTGGCGACGTTGGAGAAAAGATTGGATGATCTTATTTCTTTGGTGCGACAAATCACGATTACAAAGAAAGAAGAAGCAAAGGTATGTGGAATATGTTCAATGCTAGAATATTCTACTGATGCATGTCTGGTTTTGTAGGATGAAAATACAAAAAATGTGAATTTTGTGGGAGGTTTTGTTAGACCGATTCAAAGGAAGTACGACCTATTTTCCAACACTTACAATTTTGGATGGCGCGATCACCCAAATTTGTATTATGGAAATCTTCAAGGGTAGTAAGCAACCATGAATTTCCAGCAATATAGACAACCGTATATGCCTCGGAAAAATCAAAATAAAACATCCAATTTTGAAGGTAAGTCTGCTTTGGAAGATATATTGCAAACTTTGGCTACTAACACTTTTACGTTTCAGCGGAGTATTGAAGCAAGTAACTGAAATATTGAGAATCAATAATGGAACAACAAAAATCAAATGAGCCAAATGGCAATTGCCATAAATCGATTAGAGGCGCTAACTTCTGGAAATTTCCCAGCACAATCGGAGATCAATCCTAAGCAAAGTACGAAGGCTATCATGCTGCAAAGTGGTAAAGAATTGCAGGACTCACTTCCGAAGAATTCCAGAAGAGAGGTAGAAGAAGAAATCATGCAGAAGGAACCTTCACAACCAAAAACGAAACAAAATGAACTGAAGAATATGGTGATTCCGCCTCCTTTTCTGAGTCGATTTGCCAAAGCAAAGAAGGAAGAGCAAGAGAAGGAAATTTGGGAGACTTTTCGAAAAATTCAGGTAAATATTCCTCTTCTTGATGCAATTAAACAGATTCCATAGTATGCTAAATCCCTTAAAGAGCTTTGCACATCAAAGAGGAAATTACAATTTGATGAGAAAGTGCAATTGGTGGAGAACGTTTCAGCTATGTTACAAAGGAAAAAGCTTCCACCCAAGTGTCAAGATCCAGGTATGTTCACTATCCCATATCAAATTAGTGATTTGCAAATTGAAAGAGCTATGTTAGATCTAAGTGCATCCATTAATTTCATTCCATATGAAGTTTATAAATCCTTAAATATTAGACCTCTTAAAGAAACTAATGTAGTGATTCAATTAGCGGATCGCTCAAATGCTTACCCGAAAGGTGTGTTAGAAGACATTGTGTTTCAAGTAGGAAATATGCTTTTTTTAGCTGATTTTTATATTTTGTAAATAGGTACCGATGATACATCTTCTTCCACTTTGATTTTATTTGAAAGGTCATTCTTGAAAATGACTAGAACAAAAATAAATGTTCATGATGGATCTTTAACAATGGAATTTGATGGTGAATTAATTAGGTTCAATATTTACAATAACATGAGAATTCTGGATGATGAACAACCTATTGTTTCTGTGGATTTTATTGACACATGGGTGTAGGATAATTTGATTTTGGAGGACAAAGATGAGTTTGGCATGATTGTGGAAGAAGAAAATGCACCATAGTGAAAGGATGGCCAATAAACTTTGTTGTCCAGCAATCAAGTGGCGACGTCTATGTATGGGAAGATCACTGAACCACTCCTTGAGTAGCTCACGTCTGTGGAAATGTCCAAAAGTGTGGAAAAGTTACTGCCATTATTAATCAACCCACCAACATCGGAGTTGAAGAGCTTGCCTAGTCATTTAAATTACATCTTTTTAAGTGAGAAAGATACATTGCCTATTATTATTTCTAATCAAATTTTGGATGAGCAGTAAAGCCAGCTAGTTAATGTATTAAAAGAGAATAAAGAAGCTTTCGGATGGACAGTGGCTGATTTGAAAGGTATTAGTCCCACTATTTGCATGCACCAAATTTTGATGGAAGATGAAGCGAAGGAAGTGAGGCAACCCCAACGTTGTCTAAATCCACTCATGTTGGAAGTGGTGAAGAAAGAAATTTTGAAGCTTCTTGACGCTGGCATTATTTATCCGATTTCAGATAGCAATTGGGTAAGTCCTGTCCAGGTAGTTCCGAAGAAAACTGGAGTGACTGTGATTGAAAATAGCAATGGCTAGTTAATACCAACTCGTGTTCAAAATGGGTTGAGGGTATGCGTAGATTATAGGAAGCTTAATTCAGTTACTAGAAAAGATCATTTTTCGCTTCCATTTATTGATTAAATGCTTGAAATACTTGCAGGTAAATCTCACTATTATTGTCTAGATGGCTATTCAGAATACCACTAAATTTTGGTAGCACCCAAGAATCAAGAGAAGACGATCTTTACATGTCCATTCGGCACCTTTGCTTACCAAAGAATGCCATTTGGATTGTGTAGCGCACCCATGACGTTTCAATGGTGTATGGTAAGTATTTTCTCCAATCTTATGAAAAATTGCATGGAAATGTTTATGGATGATTTCACGGTCTATGGAGAGACTTTTGAAACATGCATTATCAATCTTGAAAAAGTGCTTAAATTATGAAAAATGACATTTTATAGTTAATCAAGGCATAATTTTGGGTCATACTGTTTCTTCGAAAGGAATTGAAGTCGATAGGGCTAAGATAGATGTTATTCAATCTTTATCTCACCCCATGCCACGCAGGATTCTATTAGTGATTTATCAAGGACATCTCCAAAATTGCACAACCCATGTGCAGGTTGCACCAAAAAGACGTGAAGTTTAATTTCAACGAGCCCTGCAAAAGTGCATTTGATGAAGTCAAGGAGCGACTGACTACAGCGTCAATTATTCAGCCACTGAAATAGGATTATGCAGTTGGCATCGTGCTGGGCCAGAAAGTGGACAAGGTACCTCATATTATTTACTATGCATCCATGACACTTAATGATGCCTAGAAAAATTATTCTACGACTAAGAAGGAGTTTTTAGCATTCGTTTTTAGATTGGAGAAGTTTTGGTCATACCTATTGGGAATAAAGGTGATCATCTATTCAGACCATGTAGCTCTGAAGTATTTGGTGAATAAAAAAAAGCCAAACTTAAATTGTTTCGATGGATTTTATTGTTTCAAGAATTCGATTTGGAAATTCACAACAAGGAAAGAGATGAAAATTTATTGGCCGATTATCTAAGTAGGATCACTCTGAGTACCGCATCTGATGTTCTTCACGACAAATTTCCAGACGAAAGCCTCTTCGTAATTCAACAGGTAATTCCATGGTACACAGACATAGTAAACTAGTCTTTGCCTAGTGACCTATCTAGAGCTTAAAGAGCTAAAATTAGGCTAGAGGTTAAATATTACATTTGGGATGAACCTCGTTTATGGAAATTTTGTTCTAATCAGATTATTAGGAGATGTGTTACAGATGATGAAATTCCTTCTATTTTACATTTTTGTCATTCATCTATGAGTGGGGGATATTTTGATCCCAAAAGGAATGCCCGAAAATTTCTTGAATGTGTACTATTTTGGCCTAAGTTGTTTTATGATTCTTACATGTTTTGCAAATCTTGAGATCGTTGTCAAAGAACAGGTAACTTGGGACCGAGGAATCAAATGCCACTTATGAACATCCTAATATGTGAGATTTTTTATGTTTGGAGAATAGAGCCTATTGGGTAATGAAACAGTTGAACATGGATCAAGTGGAAGTTGGTAGCAATAGGAAACTGCAACTACAAGAGTTAGACGAGATTCGTAATGAAGCATATGAAAATGAGAAAATTTATAAAGATAAAACTAAAACTTTTCATGATAAAATGATTTCTAAAAAAAATTCAATTGGAAAAAAAGTTCTTCTTTATTATTCGAAGCTTAAGTTATTTCCTGAAAAATTACATTCTCGTTGGCTTAGATCGTTTATTGTTACTAACGTTTTCTCTCATGGTATAGTAGAAATTCAAAGTTTAGATACCTCTAAAGTATTTAAAGTTAAAGGACACCTCCTAAAACCATATTATGATAACTTTTCAGTTGAGCCAGTGGAAGAAATAGAGTTGGTATCCCCAACCTATTTCTAATCAGGCAAGTACAAAAACACGTCCAGCTAAAGACTTTAAAGAAGCACATTCGGGGAAACCCATAAAATTTTTAGGTTTGTTTATGATTTTTATTTTTCAGCAATTTTCATTTTCATTTTTATCAAGTTTATTTCATTTTAGTTAGATTTTTAATTTCCAGAAACTTATTGAGAAAATGATTTCCAACACTTAGGAGATGAAATTGAGTTAAAAAGATGCAAAAGAAACAAACAAAAATGAAATTCCAAGTTGGCAGTAAATTCATGACTAGATGTGGACACGTGCAAGGATGAAAGAAAAAATCTACAGATCTACTTTCAAATTTAAATCTGATTCATTCTAGATTCTTATAATCTTTTAAGATCAGTTTGATAGAGATTCAAAATCTGAACACATGGGCGATGTGACCTGCAAGAGAGGATGGAGAAGGAAGGGATTGAGAGGCATTAAAAGGGCAAAAATGTTACTGTTCATGCAGCACCACTTTAGGAGTAGTTTACATTTTTTGCATTCTTTTCTTCTTGCTTTCTCTACAGCCATAGGAGTTTTTCATTTTCTCCATTATGTTTCTAAATATTTTTGGATTTCTGGAAAGACCTAGGATGGAGACAATGTGTTTTATTATTTATGTGATTTTCACTTTCACTATGAATAGCTAAATCCCTTTTCTTAGTTGAGGGAAACAATGTTATCATCTATTATGTGTGAGATGTTTTAGTAAAGTTTATTTTGTTGATGAACATTGAGTCTCTTCCGAATTACTTTTTCTAATTGAATTGATTGATTTCTAGGTGCACAACTAGGAATTGATTCGTTTAATAGCTAGATTAATGAAATCTGATGTTCAGTTTTGTTAATCACAAGTAGCGATTAGGATTACCTTCTTTACGTTAGTGTCGGAAATTCTGAGAAGATATTCATCTTGATCAATTGCATGTCGTACATATATTATCTTGTTCATTGGTTTCTTAATTCTTAATGTTATCAATCAATTGAACTTATGATCATATTTAGATTATTGGTTGATAAGAATGTATAGAACATATGTTTCTATTCAAATACACTTACGAGAAAACATCCCCCAATGAATGTTTATTGATTAATTGAATTTTATATCAAGGATCCATATTAGTGTGATAAAATCAGTGACTCGAAACTAAGATTTGTCTATTAAATTTTCAGATCTAATTATTTTGTCAAATTTTGATTTTTGTTATTTCTAATCTTTTAAATTTACGAAAATTGAAATCCCCCTTTTCATTACTTTATTTTAGTTTTAAACTTATAAACTCTTTACCATTAAAATTCCTCAGAGGAACGATGCCCACTTTCCACTACTACATTAATTTGTATTAACGAAAGTTGGTTTCTTTTTAATTTGGTCATAGGCAACAGTAGTACCATAGTCCTTGTTGGATCAACACTCGAACTTATTAAAATTGGACTGTAGAAAATGATATGTGCATTACCATAATGACTTCTTTTAGTATTATTTTGTGTTTTATGAAATATAAATATCACAATCTAGCTTTTAGAATTATTATCGATGATTAGAACATTAAGAACTCTTTATTTTTCCTAATCTAATCTTTTTCTTTTCTTTTTGTATTAATTATTTCAAAATTTTCTTTCTTAATCATGTATTTTTTAATTTAAAACACCAAAAAAAGTTTTTAAAATGTAACTATTAAACACAATAGTATGATATAAAGGATAATGTACTAAGGAGGATTATACTATACTATTGCTTATGATGGTATTGAAAACTTGTAACAAGAGGTTTCGTAATAAGTATTGGGAAGTTCAACCGGTACTAGTGACGTGTTATGATATTTAGGTACCTAACAATATGTGTTCACCAATTGAGCAAGTTAATTTTATAAGGAACTAGCCTCAAAATAACCCAGGTAATAACACTTATAAACCAGGGTGAAGAAACCATACTACTTTTTTATGAAAGAATCAAGTTCCACCTGAATTTCCTAAATAATGGTAATGAGAAGGGAAGCAAAGCCTTAAGGAGTTTATGATAAGATTTATTATTGTATATGAGGTTAACTTACAAAGTATCAAAGAGGTAGCTTTTGAAATCATCAAGCATGCCTTTTTAGCTTGAAAAATCATATTATACAGCTTACTAAGCTTATCTTTAAAAGGTAGTTAGATACTATGTATAGCACATCGAGTTAAACTTGAGGAAGTAAGTGAATGCAGTAAATATGATAAGTGGAAAAGAGCTAAAAGTTGAAGAGAAGGAAAAGGTTGTTGAATAAGGAAAAAAAATATGATGAATAGGAAGAGAAAGAAAGGAAGGGGGAGGAAAAGGAGGTAGATTTTGAAATATCCTAAGCCATAAAACATTCCCTTGATAAAGATGATACTTATTTCGCCGTAGATGTGATTGATACTAATATTTCTTTACTATGCAAGAAATAATCACGCAAATTAAATGGATATCATAAAATTAGAAGAAACGAAGATGGACAACTTAATCCAAATGAAATATGAGGAAGCTAAGTGAGCCCTTGATTACAAAGGAAAATGGAAGCTAGCTTTTGATTATAGATTTAGGATGAGCGAAGGGCTTAAACAACAATTCTGATTAAAAGATTCATAAAGAAGAATTTATTTGGAGGTAACCCAATATTTAGGTTTTTTGGTTTTTAAATCGGTACGTTTTATGATCTTTAGCAATAATTTTGGTTTATTCAAGTAATCCTATCCTCATTTGTTTTAAGTTTATATTGATATTATATCACTATTGAATTATGATTATCTTACTTAAGATGAGATTTGAAGTTCTTTAGGCGATATAAGCAATGCTGCCTCAAAGTAAAAATCATATTTCACCAGTTTAGGACAGACAGATCTTGTTGGTATTAGACAAGGCCAATAATCTTTTATTATTAGGAAGTACCAATTATCCTTACCTCCTTTCCATTATTTTCTGTGAATTTATTTTTCTTGTGTGTTATCTATATTGAGGATAATGTAAAACTTAAGTGTAAGGGAGAAAATTAACTATTATGATTATCAATTTTGTTATAACTAAGTTGATAAAAAATTTATGGAATATTATTTTTAGAATATTGATCAAAATGCTTTATTACAAGTTTGGTTGCTATTATGATTTGATTTATTTATTTAAATATTTATGAGCTTTGATGATTAAGTTAATTTTAATTTGCTTCATTAATTTTAAAAATGGATACTACATTTATAGTATGATACTTCTATAATTTTTACGTTTAATTAAGTTTGAAGTGAAATATATTTAAGTGTTTTTCATTGTCTTAAATAAAAAGGGAAAAAATAAAATTACTTTGTTTGAATAAGTGAGAATAGAATAAATTTACCTTCTTGGCTTCAAACAAAATAAAAAGATTAAAGTTAAAGAGTGGTGTTAGAAGTTGATTAAAACGATAACCTAATTGAGTTGCCCAAAGTATTCTTGAAAGGTATTTAAATTTAGATGATTTCTCAAACAAGCTTATAAATGCTCTTCTGTGTTATTTTAAATTTAGTGTTTTTCTTTTTTTAAATAAAAGGTATGAAAATATTTGAAATTTGAAGCTTCTTCCTCATGAATGTTGATTTTATATATTGGGTAAATTTTGTGAGTTAAGTTAAAGTTTGAAGAATTACATAGTGAAATAAATTGATAAACTTTACAATTTAATAAATAATGGAGAATTTTAATTGATGTGATCAATTGGTTAAATTTTCTCTCCTAAAATGCCATTTACTTAAGTCTAGAGTAATGAAGTTGATTAGTTTCAGGACAAGAAAATTCTTAAGTTTGGGCGAATTTGATAATTGATAATTAGGTTATGTTTTTAGCATGACTTTGAGACCATTTTACTTGTGTTGTAATGATTTGTATATGATTTGGTACCAATGTTCTGAATACTGTGTAGGTACTGGTATTGGATTTGCTTCTAGTATGGTACTGCATCGGTATCGATTAATATCGAGTATCATTAAGGTAATTTTTTAAATTTATAAAGTAGTCCTTAAAATTTTTTTAATTATGAAATAATCCTTCAATATTTTATACTGTATAATTTACAAATTTACATCAGTCATGTCTCAGAAAATCATAATAATGAAAATTTAAAATAACAATTTATTTATTTTTATTAATATTATTTTCATATATTTCATATATTAATAATAACCACGATTAATATGAAAAGGATCATTTAATCATCATACAACTATAAAATTAAGAACAATACAAGTATTTAAAATATTACAATTTCATCATATAATAAATAACAATTATATCAAAGTATCAAATAAAAAGAATAATAAATATTCATGACTCTCTAACAATTACAATTTAAACAAGAGTTTATGCCAAAAAACCAACTAGAAGTGAAACATGAAAAAAATATTTACAATTATATTGTATACATAAAATTTTACATATACATCAAATATAAATGAAATTAAAAGAAGAGGAAAAACAAAAACGTGGAACTTCATTCAATCGGATACCCGCTCAAATTACATTGATTCCAATTCTTATTTGGTATAAAATCTTCATTATTGAGATGAGCCTCATCATCACCATCATTTAAATTCATTGCACTAAAAACATGTCAATACCTTATCTACCAAACTTAGTTCCACAAAAACTTAATATGCCAAAAGATCAATATGATCAGGAAAAATTGGATCTACAGAACTACTTGTTCTATTAAGAGTCCTAAAAAACAATAAAATTAAATTATTAAAAAATTATAAGAAATTATATCTAGTTTACTCCCAAAGCTTTAAATTGTATCATACAAAGATCAAATCATTCAACCTTTTATGCTCCAATCTATTCCTTTTCTTGAATAGATGAATTCAAATGTGTTTTGATAGTTGTCAATTGCATGATGTTTTAGGGTTTAACTTGTTATGTATTTAGTGTGAATTTGAGTGTTGAGTATGCATTTAGGGTTTAATTATGTTAGTTTGAGTGTTTCAGTATTTTTATAGGTTAGGATGAATCTTTGAGCTTAAATGTTATATTTTTAAGGTACTGTGATGTGTTTGTTAGTGTTTCAAGGTAAACGGTGAAGAACAGAGAAGATTTGAAGAGTTTTAGGCTAAAGACCTTACCCACGATCATGGCACAGCTAGCCACGATCGTGACAGAGAAGGATAAGTCAGCAGCAGCCAAGCCACGATCATGCACATAGGGCATGATCGTGACAAAAAGCCTCCAAGTCAGGCCATAATCGTGCACATTGGGCCACAATCATGACAGAAAGGTTAAGGTGCTTCCTACCACGATCGTGGCTTGCGTTAAGCTAACAGAAAAACTCAAGTTTCACAAGATTTTATGGACCATTTCGACCCAACTTTGACCTCGAGCCTCAAAAGTATAAATAGAACATCACAAGTCAGAGGTAGCAGCTGGAGAGTCTGAAAAAAGAGAGCACTCATGTGATCCAATCTTGAAAAACCTAGAGAGAAATCGAGCGATTGAGGAAGGGTACAAAGGAAGAGAGAAACGGAGAAGAGTTTGACATGACGTACTCCCCGAAACAGGTGGTTTCCCACTGTCACCAACTCCACATCTCCATTCCTGACTTATTTTCCATTTATTTTAGTTTTATTCATTTATAGAATTGAAATAGAGGTTGAGAATGTATTGTAATGAGTGTTGAGATTGTGTCTATACTCACCTTTGGGTTTTAAGTTCTTGAGATTAATAAAGTTTATTTGATTGTGTTTTCTTTTGATTTAATTGTGATTCAAATTCTATTCTTAATAACTGGGCAATAAACTGAGAGGGTGAGTTGAGGGAACATAATCAATTTGGGTTAAAGAGAATTAGGAGAACTCAATGAGTGACCATCATCGATGGCTCACCCAATCACATAAACCATAATCACATTCACAACATTTCACATTTC
>JANZXR010173689.1:0-33156 GCA_027575705.1 Erythroxylum echinodendron
TTTAGAGATAGTCTCTATTGGCTATTCAGGTTTGAGTTTTCATACCGACACCGGGATCCTGGGTTTCGGGAAGGTCCCGGGAATTAAAAATTTTTGTTTCCGCTGCTGGAACATGTGATGTTCCTCCCGGGATTTCCTACAGTTTGTGCCTTTATGTGTGATGGATAGAGTGTCCCACATATCCTTTGCAGTTTCACATCTATGAACTTTATCAAATTCACTTATGTTTAACGCACAACTCAAAAAGAACTTAGCCTTTGAATTAGTTGAAATCTAGCTTTGTGATCAGTTGACCATCTGTTACGAGGATTGTTATTTCCTTCATCATCTATTGGTACGTATGGTCCATTCTTGATGATATCCCAAAGATCAATGTGTGTGGATTCTATGAAGAGCTGTATCCTATTCTTCCAATAATGATAATCTTCACCACTAAACGTAGCAGGTCTTGTGACGGAGGCACCTTCAACTATAAAAACATGTGATTTAGCTAAAGAACATTGTCCTCATTTTGTAAAGGTGGTTTTTGGAAACTGGGATCTGATACCATTTGAAGTAAATCACACGATAATAGAGAAATTAATTATAATATACAAAATACACAAGAAGGGGGTTGAATTGTGTATTCTTTTCGTGAATGCAAAATCTTTAATATTTTTGATAAGAATTTCTATAAGTTGTTAAAAGAATACCACAAGAGTTATATGACAATTGTTATGTAGTTAAATCGCAAATAACTTCTATATACTTGTTTAAAAACAAAATAGAATAGAGTAAAAGGATAGAAGATAGACGCTGCAATTTTTATACTGGTTCACCCTAAACCGTAGGCTACGTCTAGCCCTCAGAATTTGTTTGAGTTTTCACTAGTACCACAAGAGTTATACAACAATTGTTATGTAGTTAAATCGCAAATACCTTCTATATACTTGTTTAAAAAAAATAGAATAGAGTAAAAGGATTGAAGATAGACGCTGCGATTTTTATACTAGTTCACCCCAAACTGTGGGCTACGTCTAGTCCTCATAATTTTTCTGAGTTTTCACTAGTACCACAAGAGTTATACGACAATTGTTATGTAGTTAAATCGCAAATACCTTCTATATACTTTTTTAAAAACAAAATATAATAGAGTAAAAGGATTGAAGATAGACTCTGCGATTTTTATACTATTTCACCTCAAACTGTGGGCTACGTCTAGTCCTCATAATTTTTCCGAGTTTTCACTATACTTCAACAAATTTACAAGTATTCTTTGTTCCCTTCCGAGCCTCTTCAGGTCTCTTACACAAAGTATTTTTCTGCTATCTTAGCCTCTCAAGGCTCTTAGCCTTTTCTGTCTCTCACTAGAAAGATATTATGAGCTTTTATTACAGTAGGTTTAGCTCTTTTGTATCGCACTATAGCATTCTTCTTTGTGAGTATACACTTGAAAGCTCAAAAATCAATACTTGTTCAAAGGTTTTCGAAAAAGTTGTTCAATCTTTGACTATGACTAATATTTATAATCTAGGTCTTCAACAGCTTCTTAAATCTTGATAACTGCTTCTTGAATCTTGATACCCGCTATTTAGTTGAGTTCTATAACTAACTCCAACTAACAAACTTTCGGACATACTAGCGTATCTTCTTCTTTGTATCATCTATGTTTTCCTCTTCTTCTGTGTTTTCACTTCTTCTGTATCTTCTGTTTCTTCTGTGTTTTTACTTCTTCTGTATCTTCTGCTTCTTCTATGTTTTTACTTCTTCTGTATTTGCTACTTCTTCTATATCTTCTGCTTCTTCTGTGTTTTTACTTCTTCTGTATCTTCTACTTCTTCTATATTTTCACTTCTTCTGTATCTTCTGCTTCTTCTGTGTTTTTACTTCTTTTTTATTTTCTGCTTCTTCTACATTTTTCGCTTCTTCTGTATTCTCACTTCTTCTGTATCTTCTGCTTCTTCTGTGCTTTGCGCTTCTTCTGTATTCTCTGCCTCTTTTGTATTTTGTACTTCTATATACTTAACACACTTATGAAAATAGTTCATTTATTTCTAGCATTATTATTATTTGATTGTCATCAAAATTAATCATCGTGAAGTCCCCCTAACTTAATGATACTTTATGTTGTTAGGGTGTATGAACGTGATGAGGTTAGCTTGACAAGCATATATCTGGTCGGGGATGTAAAATTATGGTGGCATGCAAGACTTGAAGGTGATCTAAATGTTGGATGCTTTAGAATTAACACATTGGAAACTTTTATGCATAAATTTAAGAAGCAATTTCAGAAGCAATTTCTCCTTTGCAACACTTACTATTTAGCACGAGAGAACTTCTGAAAGCTAAGATCAGATGGTTTTAATCAGAATTATATGAAGATCTTATTTGATATTAGACATCAGGAACATGAATGAAGAAGATAAACTCTTCAATTTCCTGATTGGTGCTTAAACTTAGTCACATATTTAGTTAAGGATATAGGGAGTTAGGGCCTAGTGCAATTGTTACAGTGGACAAGTTGATCGATTTATGTCTGAGCAAGGAGGTAAGGGAACCACCAAGTGATCCAATCATAAAGAAAAATTCCACCATAAAGAGTAGAAAAAAATTGTAACTGGTAAGTCAAATAGGGAAGAAAAATATAACTATAATGATAAAGGGAAGCACAAAGTTCATGGAAATAGTAGTGCTCCTACTAATGGGTAGAAGAATAAGAATATTGGCTATTACATTTGTGTTGGCCCTCACTATGTAAGGGAATGTACTAAGCAAGAAAAAAGCTCAATAAAATGGTGACTAAAGATGAACTAGAGGATGAAGTTGCAACCCTTATTAATCCCCTCCAGTTGCTGAACACTTTGACAAAAGAGAAAAGTAACAAACATGTTTCATTGTTGCATTTATAGATGTAGATCAGTAGGATGCTTATGGTTGCAATGGTGAAAATAGGTGTTACTCACACCTTCATTGTAGATCAGATGGCTACAAAATTGGAATTCAAATTTAACAAAAGTTCTAACAAATCAAAGACAACGAATGCTAAAGCTAAAGATGTGGCTGGAGTGGCATACAATGTCTCTTCAAAATTTATTTCTTACAATAAAACAAGGTTACTTTTTATCCATATTAGGTAGGATTATGTTCATAAGATAGTAAGACCCTTGGTTTATTAAATATGGACAAATTCAAAAATGCAAGAAAAAAATCCTCTTTCATTTTGGCCATGGCTATAAAAAGGGGCTAAAGTATGGAAAGTAAACTTTCTTTACAACAATGGTGGAAGGGAAAGAAGGGTTGACCATAGATGTCCCTAGTGGAGTAGTTAAATTGTTAGATCATTACAAGTATGTAATGCCTTCAAAGTTGCCAAAAGAAGATTTCTTTGAGAAGGGCTATTGATCATCAAATTAAATCAGAATCAAGGGATAAACCCTTTACGCAAGTCCCATAAAGAATATATCCTATAGAGATTAAGAAACTGAAAAAACAATTAGGATAACATTTGGAGGCAGGTTTCATTCAGCCCTCTAAAGAACACTTTTATTCCAAAATAAAGTGAATGAATCTTTATGAATATGTGTGGATTATAAAGCATTGAACAAAGTTACGATAAAGAATAAATATCCATTTTTTTTGGTGTAAGACTTGATGGATAGTTTATGTAAAGCATCTATATTTTCTAAGTTGGATTTGTGATTTGGTTATTGGCAAGTCAGAATTGTAGATGGTGATGAATCGAAAAACACTTATGTGACAAGGTCTGGAGCTTATGAATTTTTAGTTATGCCTTTTGGCTTGACAACTTCTTCTAAAATGTTTTACAATCTAATGAATGACGATTTATATGAAATTTTGGATGATTTCGTTGTGGTTTATTTGGATGAAGTAATAGTGTAAAATAACAACTTAGTGGAGCATATTTCTCATCTACAATAGGGGTTGGATCACTTAAGAAAACATAAAATGTACGTAAAGAAGAAAAAATATGAGTTTTCTAAATTTGAAATTAAGATTTTGGGGCACTTGATAAGTAATCCGCAAGTGAGGATGGACTCAAGCAAGGTACAAGAAACTGTGGATTGGCCAGAACCAAGTAAAGTTCAAGAGTTGTGATCTTTCGTTAGTTTAACATAATATTATCATCGGTTTATTAAAAGATACTGAAATAAGGTAATACCCCTCATATATCTGCTCAAAAAGGGAAAGAAATAAGACTAGTCAGATTATTGCTGGTTGCCTTTGAGAAGCTTAAATAAGTGATAGCCTCCATTCTAATTTTTGATTGCCTAATTTTGAGTTTCCCTTCGAAATTCTCAACGATGCATCTTATAAAGAAATTGGGGGTATGTTGGTTTAATAAGGGCATCTTGTGGCATCAAAAGCATTTGAATGAGACAAAACAAAGATATTCAACATATAAGAAGGAAATGGTTATGTTAGTTCATTACCTAAGGGTGTGGCGTGTCTAATTGTTGGGTCTTGTATTTATAGTGTAAACATATAATGTGGAAAATACCTTATTTAAAGTGTAGAAGAATTTTTCAACCACGTAAGCGAGAT
The DNA here is from genome assembly GCA_027575705.1 of Erythroxylum echinodendron. Taxonomy (NCBI): domain Eukaryota; kingdom Viridiplantae; phylum Streptophyta; class Magnoliopsida; order Malpighiales; family Erythroxylaceae; genus Erythroxylum; species Erythroxylum echinodendron. The sequence continues at coordinate 4,543 of JANZXR010173689.1, forward strand.
GGCAAGAATTCTTGACAAAATATGACTTCATTTGGCAACATAAACCTAGACAATGTAATCAAGTGGTAGAGGTACTTAGAAAGAAATTATGTTTGTACTATATAAACTCTCTAAAATTGAGGCAAATTTATAGACAGATTCTAATAAAGTGGGAAGTTGGATGCTATATATTGTTGACTGGTGTAATAAGTACATGATGGAGACAATAAATAATATTGGCTTGGAAATGAGTTCCTTATAGCAAAGGGAGGCAAATTGTATGTGCCTTGTTTCGGTTGATTGCGGAGAGAATTTATGATAGAATCACATAGCTCTATATAGGTAAGAAATCCTAATAGGGAAAGGATGATTGTTGAGTAATTTTAATCTTATAAAACCCTTAATAGTCTACAAGGCCACGGGATATAGCGTAGTATATGAGGTGTTGATCTGACGAGGAATTAGTGAACTAATCGAATCCTAATTTGTCTAAGGCCTAAAAATGTAATTAAAATGAAAATAAAAAATAGAAAATTAACCAATCAAATATAGAGTGCTTGAAACGAGAATTCTAAATTAATGCAAGAAATCAAATTTGAGAACCATAAGTTGAAAATTGAAATTCAAACATGGAAGAATAACAAAATATAAGAAAGGGGATTTATCCTATTATCAATTCTAACTTAGTCACTTTCATGTTAATGCGGTGTCAGTCTTAGACTTTCAAAGGGTGGATTAGTCTCTCTCAAGTTGTAATCACTAAGCTCTAAATCATAAATCTAAGTAAATTGAGTTATCGAACATGTAATATTTCGATTAACAAAATAGCCCACAACTTAATTAGTACTTAAGCATTCCAATAAACAATAAAGTCCTCATACGAGATCTCTCTTCATATAATTACTGATTTGATTATTGCGTGGTCTATTAGATCGTTTAACTCTTATTAACCAACCTAATCATTTTGCACTCACTTCACTCTCTAGATTTATTACCAAAGCATGCAATTACAACAAATAATCACAACACCCAGCATCATCAACAATAAAGGCAACTATATTAACATTAAATCAAGTATAAATCCTTAAAAGAAGTTGGAACATACTTAAACCAACGTTCCTCATCATTAATTCCATCTCATAAATCAAATGAACGAAATAAAAGATGAAAGAAGAGAAGATAACTTGGAGGATTAGAGGTTGAAGTAGTAGCTGAAGCTCTGCCTTCTCTCTCTTCCTTCTTCCTTTTCCTTAGCTTTTTCCTAAAGTGACGAATGGAGGCTCTCCATTTTTAGGTCATTTATCTTGTCCTATGAACTCCTTTACTAATTGAGGAAAAAACTAAGTTTTACCCAAACCTAAAAGTCTGAAATAACCCTAAAAAAATTAAGTTTGGGAGGATAGTTCGCATTTATCCTCGCATAGGCCACGATTATGGCCTACTAAAACAACTTTTGTCACGATGGGTCCTTCGCCGAGCTTCCTCCAAATCTTCTCTGTTCTTTGGTATCTAATCTCAAACATTAACAAATAGGTCAAAGCACCTCAAACATATAAAATTAAAGCTCAATAGTATGCTCTAACCCATATAACACTCAAACCACAAATATCTAACAAACATATTCTGAACGTAAACACACATGAATCAATTAATTAATAACTAAAAATATATTAAAATACCTATTAAAACATCATGCAATCTATAACTATCACATTCTCACTCTTGAACTTTTGCTTGTCCTTAAGAGGAAACAAAACACAAACACACCAAACAATAACACACACATATGCAATAATGGACAATGAAATTGAACTTCACGAAACAAATTTAACTACAAACACCATCCTTTAAGTTGTTCTAACTTATCAACTTATCAAAACTGTGTTTAAGTACTTTAGACTAAATAAACATACTAATCAAGACTTAATGTCAAATTCCTTCACTCTTATCACTCACACACACATATTGATAATTAGTTAGTCAATAAAAATTGTAACTATCCTTAAGTAACTTTTCATGAGAAGTCATGCTATTTATAAAAATCGATAGGATTTATTAAACAAAGCACTATTTTTGTTAATTTTCATTAACATAAACCTAGCCTTTTGATGCGAAAATAAACACTTGTGATGAATGTCCCCCGGTTACTCAATTAAGTTTTGTTTTTATTAAGCGGCTTGGTTGGAATATCATTGTAGCCTTTTGACATAAAGGCAAACTTTTTTGATCAATGTCCCTCAGTTACTCAGCCATATCACTTTCTCAACTGGCTACTAGCCTTATTCATAACCTGGTTTGTTTCAAAAAGGGCTAGCAGAATATTTAAAAAAAATATTTTTTAAAAATATATTTTCTTACCTCCCTCCTTTCTTTATCTAATCATTCTTATGAAAAGATACTAATGATGCTACTTATTTAATTAACTAAAAATTATAAATGAATGTGTCAAATTCCTAGGGTGAACAAACTAACATCATATCCTAATTAACATGCATATTTAACCAAAGCAACCTAAAACACTAATTTCATAAGCTAATAAATCTTAGCATCCTAAAAGACTATGTTCAAAGCTAAAATGATTCCGTTAAGTCCTAGCCATTGACACATTCACGCGAGTCTAATCATACAAACCTAAACAAAACTAACATATAATATTCAAAATTCACAATTAAAATAAACATATAATGCACTAAACGCAACCCTCCCCACCCTTGGACAACATATTGTCCTCAATGTGAGAAGGAAAAATAACATATAAGGTGGGAATCGAAATAAAATACTATGAAAACATAAGAAAAAATAAAGACAAAAATCAAAAGATAAAGATTAGAGAATAGGCACCCATCATGGCAATTGAGGTGGTGATGCTAACAGAGTCTGAAACCAAATGGGCTTAACACCCGAGATTGCTGCCCTATCTTAAAATTGCTTTTAGAGGAATAAGAGAGTTAGCAGTCCAAACCATTCGACATTATTAAAAACTTATTTTTAGGATTTAAAACAAATCTAACGACACAACAATTTCAATCTAACTACTAAATGTGCTAAGTTATGGTCATTAGCTTGACCTTTCATCTTGGGAAGTTCTTTCAGTTCTCTGAAGGGAAAGAAATTACTTCCTTTTCCTTCGAGACCACTCACTAAGATACAGTTTGCAACGATGCCCATTTACCTTAAAGGTTTCTTTTTTTTCATTTTCCAATTAGAGGGCTCCATGGGTGAAGACTTGGGTGACCGTAAACGGTCCACTACGTCATGATTTAAGTTTTCTTGGGAATAGCCTCAACCTTAAATTGTATAGTAAAACCACATCACCACTTTGAATTCCTTCTACTTTATATTATAGTTGTTCCACCTCTTCACCTTCTTCCTATAAAGTTTGGCATTTTTGTACGCATTGCAATGAAACTCTTCAAGTTCATTTAGTTGCAAAAGTCATTTCTCACCCGTTTGCTTCTAGTGAAAACTTAAAACCTTCATTGCCTAATATGTTTGATGTTCTAGTTCTACAGGCAAATGACAAGCTTTACCATATAAGAGTTAGAAGGGCATCATTTCGATAGGTGTTTTAAAAGCAATTTGATAAGCCTATAAGGCATCATCTAGCTTCAATGCCCAGTCCTTCCTAAAGCTATTCATCGTCTTTTTAGAATTTGTTTGAGTTCTAGGTTCATGACTTCCATTTGTCCACTCGTTTACAAATGCTAAGGAATGGTAACTCGATGGGGGACTCTGTATCTTTTTAGGAGAGTATCAAAAGATCTCTTACAAAAATGCATTCCCCCATCACTTATTATTATTCGTGGCACTCCAAATTGGTTGAATGTCTGCTTGATGAATTTTTGTTTAACTTTCCCACCATTAGTTGGAGACGCCGTAGCTTTGGCCCAGTGAGATACGTAATCCACTCCTACTAAAATGTATGTATTTCCTATGGAGGATGGAAAAGGACACATGAAGTTAATGCCCCACCCATCGAAGACTTCAACTTCCAAGAAGTTGGATAAAGGTATCTCATCTCTTATGGAGATGTTGCCTACTCTCTAACAGTGATCAATTGTGCCACAAAAGCTTTAGCGTTCTTAAATAGATGTGGACAATAGAATCCACAGTCGATTACTCGAGCTACTATTTTGTTTGCTCCATAATGGCTAGCATACTGTGCTTCATGATATTGTGTTAATATATCCAACTTCTTGTCCTCTGGCACACATTGCCTGATCAGCCCATCAGCATAAGTTTTATATAGGATTAGTTTGCCCCATAAATATCGAGTGCATTTATGCTGCTACCCTTGTGCGATTTTGTTTGTAGTGGTCGCTTCCTTACATTGTTTCGTTTTTCTAGCCACAATGCATTCAACTAATGTTTCCAACCATAACCCATGATTTTTCAGATTCTAAATTCTAGTTTTGTCATTTTCGTTATTGTTTTAGAAATAGTTTTTCAATTATTACTTGAACAAAAGGTTTTACAAAATTCAATTCATGCTTTTCAGATTGTTTAATAATGCAAAAACTACGATTTCAATTCCAAAATTAATCAATACAATCAAACATTTTTTAATCAAATTATAGAATTAAACTTGTCTGTAATACCATTGCTAGGAAGTTAGAATGGGATCAGATCCTGACTGTAATGAAATAATTACAAAACGTTTTCTTATTTTGGTTTTTTAGAAACCAAAATCAACTTAATTCTATAAAATGACAAACGAATAAATCATAATAAAGCAGATCTTAATTCATACTTTTTTTATGAAGCTAATCTATCTCAATCACCATAGCTGCATAAGTTTCTGACAGTATCTATAGAAAAGGTTAAGAGAATTGTATAAATTTTACAAAGAAGGTTATGTGATAGGTATACTTTATACTATGTTTTGATAAGTGATTTAGTGTGTTTTTAGGTGTTTATTAGATGATTATCATATGTATAGGATTAAAATTGTGTTAATTTGAGTATTTTTTTATATTGTAAGTGTTTGTGTGGTTTAGAGTATGATTTCAATTTCAATTTTATATTTTTGAGGTGTTTGATGGGTTTGTTAGTGTTGGAAATCAAATAATTGAAGAAAAAGGAATTTGGATTTGTATGGAGCTACACGGGCAGGGTCATGATCTTGACTTCCATGTCATAATCATGAGAGAGAAAAATGCCTCAAAGTCATGATCAGGACTCACAAAAAGAAATTGTCTAGAGTCAAGATCGTGACACACTTCCCAAGCACTAGTTTTTTCATCTATTTAGGGTTTGAGAGCATATTTGGAGCTGATTAAAGTGAGAAAACCCTAGTTACACCCCCAAAATCCTAATACATTATTTTGCAATGTTAAACACACTAAAAAACATAGCAACAACACTCAAAAGTGGATCAAACAAAGAAGATCAGAAGAATGTCTAGGAATTCTAACTTTTTAGCTAATAGGCAAATAGAATCGAACAATCAAAGATAAATCAAACATTATTAGGAAATAAAAATTGAATACATGCATACCTGAATGATAAACTTCGTAATCGTCAAAATGAACAGAAATAGTTTTTATAACTAACCACTATTCTGAACATAATCGATTTCCCTAATCCTACACAAACGATCGGGACATCATCACCACCTACATTTCCATTTATGTTCTCTTAAAGATTCGAGGAAGCTTAACACAACATATAGTTTATACAATTAGATGTTCATATGTAGCTTCACCATAGAAAATGAGATAATGATAATAGGGAAGGAGAGGTAGTTCGGATGATACTAAAAACTTTGAAGAAGAAGATCGATCGTAGAAGGAAAAAGGTGATTAGTGCTTAATGAGGGGATTTTTTCTACACTGATTTGTTCTTCATTAGAGACAATTTTGCCACATTCCTCCCAATAGAGTTCATTTCCACCATCGGAAACCAATTTCCATGTCAAAATTTTGTGATGAATTAATGTTAACAATTTTATTCTAAAAATTCAATAGGAGAATTCTTATTTGAATGTTCCAATAGTCTAGCAATGTTAAGTTTGTGATCTATCAAGTGTGACTACTTCATATGGTAAGGTTAAGAAGCTTAAGTGTATGTAATGTGTTTACTAGCTATTACATTTGGATGACATTACATCTATTTGGTAGAGATATGGTGTAAAAGTAATCATATAGTAAATATGTACATAAACATCCTTTACTAGAAGTAGCCTTCATTCTCTAACAGAGATTTCATCAAACAATTAGCAGGCTTTTCTCAAACTAATATGGAAGGTTGAAAAAAAAAACGTAGAGTGATACACATCTAACAGAAAAACACAATTCACTAAATTTTTTATTTTGACCATTTGACTTTTAATTGTTATGTGTAATCATAGCCTCATTACATATTGAAATAAAGTCATTTTGATGGATACAACTGTATTTTATAAATAGTTCAATCAAATTTAAATATGTACATAAACATCTGTTCCAGAAGTAGCCTTCATTCAAGAATTTCATCAAATAGTTACGAGGCTTTCCTCAAACAAGCAAGGCAAGTGGAAAAAAAGTCGACTCATACGCATCCATCACAAAAACATAATTAACCATCTTCTAATCACAAACAAAAACCCATACATCATAAACAAAATGCAAACCTCATATAAACTCCTAATCATAACAACAAAATAGAGCATGAGAAGGAGGGTTTGAAAATAAAAAAGAATAACAATATCAAAATAGGTAACGACGCTTCTTTGATGGTGAAGACCACAACACAAGAGATGAACACAATGGAGGAGACGTTACTTATTCAACAGTGAACGAAGAGGAAATATGATGACTAACACGAAAACGATGAGATGTTCATTTTGGTGTTAATAACCTAGTAGAAAATGACGTTGTTTATAGTGCCATACAAACAGCGTTGTTTTCAATTAATTCGGAAGAAATAAACCATTTGGCATCAATTCAAAAACTGTCACAAAATGGTAGGCCATTACCATTTGGCTTGACCTCTGCTAATGGAATTAATATAAGATTATATTAATTACCATATATAATCATATTTATTACGATGTAATTAAAAAATAATTGCAATATATTAAAAATGGAAATCAATATTAAATATTAATATCATATTCTTAATAATCAAATTAAATATTATTGACATTGATTGTAAGTGTAAAAATAAATTTAGTTAACAACATTGTTATTCTAAAATTTTATAAAACAAATAACACAAAATTAATTTTTTCTTAATGTCTTTCAAAATATATGATTTGACAATTTTATATGGTGTGACAAAAATCTATTTACTATATATAAATTGGGTAAAATTTTATATTACAAAATGAAAATTCTATAAATATAAAAATCAAAACCATTTGATGACTATTTTAGAAATTCGTCGCCAAATATGATATTTAGCAATGATTTCTGTATAGTGTCGCTAAAAGGTTAAAGGTGTATATACATTTGGCAACGTTTTTAGTATTCGTCACCAAATGTTGAGACATTGAAAATGACATCGTTTTCCTTTTCCTTTTTAAAATGGTTTGTTATGTCCATACATTTGACGATGTTTTTTAAAAGAGTCGCCAAATGTTGGAAATTTAAAAAAAACGATGTCGTTTGTTCAATGACAAATGACGATGTTTTCTAATCTATTTTATCCACAACACCCAACTCCCCCGCCCCCAATTTTTCCTTTAAATATGTCCTCTCTCATGCCTTTCTTCTTCATTTTCTCCCCAATTAACAAACTTCTGTCTTCTCTAGTCAGCGTCTTTCTATCCTTCAGTTGAGGTAAGTTGTGGATGCATTTGTTCTTGTTTTGTTTTGTGCTTCCATTATTGCTTTTTTAAGGTATGATGATGCACAGTTAATGACATTTTTTGTGAGTTGTTTGCATTGGTTTGGATTGTCTATGATTGGATTTTGTTTTAAATGACTTAATGTTGGTGAAGAAAGGAAAAACACATAATTTTCTTCGTTATTTTAAGATGAATTTCTCATGTCTGTAAAGTGTTTGATGAATTTCCTGTTACAATTACATTAAGGGTTGGTAGGGTTATGCTTGTGTTGGTATATATCACATGCATTTAACTTTTTTTATAACTAAAAATTTGTTATTCTGCATTAGTTGTCTTGCTTAAGATAGATAAAGGGCTAATAGTTAATGGATATTAGAATAGATAAAATTCAGATTTCGTTACAAGAATAAAATTATTTATATATTAAAAATTATGATTCAATACTTTAATATTTGTGTTAAAAATTATTATTTTATGTAAATTCAACTTAGGTCCCAATTTAGTCACTCTCCAAACAAAATTATAAATCCTCCAAACTTTAAATTTAACCTAATATAAAAAATCGATTGAATATTTAATGTCTGGGTAAGAAAGAAGATGAGTGAAAAAAAGTTCGTGTCATTTGTTAAGTGAATTCTTGTCAATTCATTCCCAACAAAATTACAAAATTTAGGTTATGAATTTAACATGGTATTAGAGTTATAAACACAAATAGATGCATGTTGATTTTCAAAACTTGTGGGTAAGAAATAACATAAAACTTCATTTTGATAAAATTTATTAAAATTGCATATTTAATATCAATTTGACATAATTTAAATTCATATACAATGCAAATATAAGTAATGGTCTAAAATTGTAATCTACCTATTGATGAAAAATATTACTTTCCAAACAAAATTATAAATCCTTCAAACTATAAATTTAACCTAATATAAAAAATCGATTGAAAATTTAATGTCTGGGTAAGAAATAAGATGAGTGAAAAAAAGTTCGTGTCATTTGTTAAGTGAATTCTTGTCAATTCATTCCCAACAAAATTACAAAATTTGGGTTATGAATTTAACATGGTATTAGAGTTATAAACACAGTTAGATGCATGTTGAATTTCAAAACTTGTGGGTAAGAAATAACATAAAACTTCATTTTGATAAAATTTATTAAAATTGCATATTTAACATCAATTTGACATAATTTAAATTCATATACAATGCAAATATAAGTAATAGTCTAATATTGTAATCTACCTATTGATGAAAAACATTCCTTTGGGTTTTGTGTCAATGCAAAGGAGGTGTTGGTTTTTATTGTTCTTTGCAATATTCTTAGAATCATTGATGAGATTTTATGTTCTGCTTTAATAATCTAAGTATTTATGTTTGGGTTTTGTTTGAATAATTGATGAGTACGTGTATGAATTACATAACTACTTACTGCATGTACCTTAGTGTTTGTTTTAATTCAAACTTAGTATTAACATCAGAAATTCACCTACAATTATGGACTACCCTTTGTATAATAAACCCCTAGGATGGTATATAAGCTAGAAACCCATGATGAGCTTCCATGAGGCTTACCAGTGAAATATTTCAAGAGTTTAGGAGTCACAGAGAGAACTTGCTTTCTCGATTCATGTGATGTAACAATGTCATGCACTATAGTGTTTGTGTAAATTCAAACTTAATTTATGAACTTGTACTGATAAATGGAGAAGTATTAACATTAAAAACTTACCTACAATTCTAGATAATCCTTTGCATAATAAACCACTAGGATGTTATATAGGTTAGAGTTAATATAGCTCCTATGAGGCTTATCGGTGAAATATTACAGGAGCCTAGAAGTCACATCGAGAACTTTCTTCCTCGATTCATGTGGTGTAAGAATGTCAAGTACCATAGTGCTTCTTTGAACTCAAAATTTGAAAATGAAATTTTAGTGATTAATCATCATGTTATATAGAATAAGGACTGCATTTAGTAATTCATTTATTTACTTTTAAAAGTATAGCTGAATGGACAAAAGTTGGACGTCTCATTGGAAAAGGCCCACTAAATACTTAGAAAGAGTTGAGAGTTTCATGCAATTTGTAAAAAATATAATGGACGATGAATGTTGTATTCATTATCCATGCATAGATTGTTTAAATGTTGACATTCAAAGTTAAGGTGTGGTATATAAGCACTTACTAATCCCAGAAATAAATGTAAGATCCCATTCCGTTATTAAAGTTTAGAGCTTGGGAATACCGTACATGAGAAACAACAATGAGAGAGTAGAGAAATGCACTTCATGCTCATGCATTATATAGCACACATACACGTGAATTTGATTATTGCACACATTATAATGATTTGTTCATATACTCATTTGACATTTCTAGGTATAGATGATTGTTTTAATGTGAATATAATGTAAATTATTGATTATGTGTCTTGAAAATTTAGTTGGTGTGTATAATTAGTGATTTAGAATTTTTGGTAAAATTTGAGAATTTTCTAGAATTTTGGGTATTTATGGACTTGAAAAAAAGTGCCAAATGGTAAAAAAATCGATAAATGGAAGTAGAAATAAGTGAAGAGTGACAAAAGAAATAATTGATTTATGATATTGGGATTTGATGACATATGTCATTTAAAATTGGGAGTCAATTGGATTAGAAATAGGGAAACAAATGGACTAGTATTTAAAAGAATCAAATGGAGAACATAAGTAAATGACAAGTGGCAAGTGACAAGTGTCACTCACCTTGCCACTTATTTTCACTCACGATGATTAAGGTGAAAGACCATCTTTTACCTTGTCTTTCATTTTAATTCCTACTCTCTTCTTCTTCATTGCTTTCTTCTTCTTCTTTTTCTTCTTCTTCTTCTTGTTCTTGTTCTTCTTCTTCTTCTTCTTCTTCTTCTTCTTCACGTTTTTGCTTTACCAAACTTCATTAACCACCTTGCTTTCATCCATCATTTACTACCATTTTTCTTTGTCTTCTTCACCTTGCTACAAAAAGATCCAACCCATTCCTCCATGATAGTTGATGATCGTGTGATATATAGGAAAACTAGGGTTAGGTGATTTTTGAAGAATCTTGGAGCTTAATCAAGTAAGTAGCCCTCTATTCTTTATAGGTTATTGTAAAAGAGATAAATATGGTGATTATTTTGAGATTGATGATTATGATCATGATTGTGAAGAAATATGTATGTGCTATAACGTGGGTGTAAAAATAGCTTATGTTTTAGTGCATTAATGATATTCATGGGTTATTTAAATGAAAATATGTGCAATGATCATTTGTGATCAACTTATAGTGTAAATGATGTGGGGAAATTATGGAATAAAAGCATATGATGAATGTGTGTATATGATATGTTCTGTTTTCTTGTGAATGATCAATCATAGAATATAGGTTGTTTGTGATTGATGTTGATCTGAAATGGAAGTAGGAATGAAGGGGAAATAATGAGGACATAAGCTAGAAATGATAGACTAAGCAAAAGAGGTGAACTAGTATGAAAATGATGATGAAGTGTGCCAGAGTGTTAGATAGATTGTTTTCACTAAACATGCATCTGTATTTTGGCCATATTTGATCTGTAGATATACAAACTGGATGATTTTTAATTTAGATTAAACTAGATACATATGGCTACAATTTTCATGTGGGAATTGAATTTGAATTCTATTCTTAAGGGGTCTTAAAATTTGGCTTGAAGTTGATAACTGTGTGCTATTATGGTATGAGAATAGTTTATGGTATTTTGGATATAACTTACAGAATACTAAACCAAACTGCATGCATTTGATGTTAATAGAAACCTAAGCCATAGAGGAACATTTAATTAGAAGGAGTTACCTGAATACCTCATTTTCTAGGTCATAATGGTCATACAAAACTAACTTAAAAATTTGTCCTGAGAAAAACTAGAAAACTGTAGGATAACTGGGAGATTAGTTTCTGTCATGATGCCACGATCGTGGGCAGTGATTTTTCATGGTAATGTTTTGATTATGCATTAGTTGAACCAATTAAGATTTAGGTATATAACTATGATGCTTTTGGATGTACTTGGGGCTTTAAATGAATATAATTTGATGTTAGAAAAGTTTGTTCAATGTGTGATAAGTTTTGATTGATCTTGATGTTATACTTTAAGGAAAGGATGTTTGATGCCAATGCATCTAAATGTGAAATTTTTAGAGTGTTAAATGAGGACATAACTTAGTGAATGAATTGTTTAAAGCATTATGAATGAGGAATTATGGAAAAAGAATAGGATTTCATAAATGAAGAGATTAAGTAGGAAATATTGAATCAAATGAGTAAAGGTTAGAGAGTTTAATACAATAAATGGGTAGTGTAATTAGCATGAGATGAAATTGCATTAATGTTTATGAATTCTGGAAAATTTGGAGTAGAATTGATGTTTGTATGAGTGTTAAATTCATGTGGATGAAGAAAGAAAAGTGTAGGGCACGATCGTGGCTCTTATCCCACAATCGTGGCCTAATAAAATAAAGTTTCTGTCACAATTTAACCAGAAAATGTTTTTGTCACGATTATGGCAGGGACACTATGATTGTGGCTAAACCTATGGAGAAAAAGAGTTATCTTTTGAGTGAATTTTGACCTAACTAATGCTAGATTGCTTCCATATGAGGCAATTAGGCTTGAATAAGATTTTAAGTGAACCTAGCTAATGATGAATGAGGTGAGTAAAGTAAGCAAAGTGCATTAGGTATTAAAGAATGATTGAAAGATGTTATTAAATGATTATAAGATGTGAATAAAGGAAATATACACAAGATCATCAATAGAGCATGCATTATACATTACAAATATACATATGTGTAAAATTGAATTTTTAAGTGATGGTGCAATTAATAATGTGTCTGTAATATATGCATTGTATAACGTTGATATACAGAATAGAATGTCAACATCCAATCATTTCTGGGTCATAGAAGTTAATGCTAATTTGGAGCGTACTGTTAGTTGACCTAAATGGTCTCATTTTCATTGTTTGTTCTGTTTTAAAATTCTATATTGAATTATGTGATGTCGTTGTGTTGAATCCAGACAATAAATGTCCGAGGTGTTTGATGCATGTAAAAATCATTAGAAGTGCTCCTTAAATGTGAATTTGATTGAATAAGTGATTCTCAACTTAATTGTTAAATGCTGGACCAAAATCTGATGATAAATGTGAATGAGAAAGTGAACGTGAATGTGAAAGTGTAAAATTGAGCGTAATTGATTGATTGAATACGTGATGCATTTCATTTCATAAATGCATGACATCATAAAGGCTATTGTGACCAGAGTTGTAAGGTCCCAAAATATACCCTTGACGAAATGTTATATATTTATGGCAATACACGTATGATTGGCTTGTTCTTTGGAGTTGAATTCGAAATTAAACATGTGAGGGAATTATGAAATTGATAGTATGCATTAATACAAATGTTATGAGATTTGAATTGGCATAAATACGTGTTAAGATGATGAGAATTGAATGATGTAAAAATGATGGTTATATGCTAATTCTGGTTTAAATACTAAACAGACTTTGGTCATTTAGCTATATCTTAACCTGTAGACATCAAAATGGGATGCTTTTAAATTTAGATGAAAATAGATAAATTTATCTACAACTTTCATGGAAGGAATTATGCCTCTACGATTTTTGAATTCTGGTATGAAATTGAGTTCTGGCTATTGTCCTTATTTTCGAATAGCCTGCAAACTTTGGGGTACAACTCCAGATATAATTAACCAAATTGCATGAAATTTATGTCATTAGAAAATTAAGAGATAGGGGAATGAAAGTAATTGATAAGATCATAGGAAAATGTGGTAATTAAAGAAAGAAGAAGGACCAATATGAAATTTTCATAAATTTCACTTACGGACCAATAAGATTAAAGGATGTGTGTCCAATGGAATTGAAACACATGGTCCAATAGCATTGCAACACATGGTCCAATAGAATTGTAACATGTGCTCTAATGGGATTGTAACATATGGCCCAACAGGATTGTGACATATGGACCAATGAGATTGAAACATACATCTAAGACTAGAACATTCATGAAAAGGCATATAGAGAAGGGAGATGGACGCAATTTGATGGCTTAACTTCATGTTTTTCTCCTCTCTATTCCACCTTCTTTATCCCATCATTTTTACTAGAACATTCATGAAAAGGCATATAGAGAAGGGTGATGGACGAAATTTGATGGCTTAACTTCACGTTTTTCTCCTCTCCATTCCACCTTCTTCATCCCATCATTTTTCACTTGGTGATTTAAGCAACACTAAAGAGAAAGGGAAGGAAAAACATCAGAAGAACTCCTTTGTCAATTTTAAGGTTTGGGACTTCACTTAGTTAATTTTTTTATAAGTGTATGATATAATGGATATAAAGATTCATTTGGATTTGGAATTGTTATTGTGATGTTTCCTTTTTGTTATTTTGGTGTTATCTTGGATAAAATTGGTTGAATATAATAAGAGAGCATTATGTAGTGGAATTCTGTCTAGGGTTTATTTGACTTAGTCATATTGTTTAAGTCATAGCTCTGCCTAAAGACCCCCAAATTATGTGATTTTAGTTGCATGTGAAACATAAGACATAGAGCGAAATATCTATAGAAGAGACTCTGACTTAATTCTGCCTCTATGACTTTGGAAATTGAGATAAAAAAAGGTTACCTAATGCTGCCCCTGTCTTGGAGCAGCTTGTGATATTTTGCTTATATCTCATTATTTAGAAGTTCAAATGGTCTGATTGTTAGTTCTATAGAACGTTAACACATATGGGGTAACCTTTTTTAGAAGTTCAAATGGTCTGATTGTTAGTTCTATAGAACGTTAACAAATATGGGAACAAGTTTTTAGAAGAACTTATTGCACAGAAACCTCATTTCTATATCAAAATGGCCATACAAAACTAACCTGAAAACTGTCCTATGAAAATAGTTATTTGGAGGTTTCGGGCCCCTTATCCTACAATTGTGGGAAATTGTTAGGAAGGTGAAACAAAAACAGATTTTGTACTATTGATGACTGTATAACGTTAATTGAGTAATAGTTAATTTAATTATGTATGATTAATTGAGATGATAACGTAAAGGATGTATGGTGTACAATGTTGAATTGCTTGGTGTGTTCATGAATGAATGAGTTCCAAAGGCTTATATATTACAAATTAAATATAGATGTATGTGAATTGGGAATTTCTGTGATAATATTGTGATAATACTAGACCATCAGTTGTTCTAGGAGTTTAATAGCTGGGATTTTATTAGAAGTGCCTTCTATTTGTGTGAATATACCCAATTTGTTAAGACTCAATACCTCTATTGATACATCGTTCACATACTTGTAGTTGTATGACATGTTAGTATGTTCAAAAATTAGTGAATATGTCAAGTTGAAAAAAATGGAATAAAGTGGTATATATTGCAATATGTCCCTCGTATGAGAATTCTGAAAAGAACCCTTTTTGTTTTAAAACTATTAAGTCCTAGACGTGGGTAAATAGGTATACCTAGAAGGGTCTACAGCTACTGTTATGACACTTTAGTGTCTCTTGTTACTAACACTTTGGTGTCTCCTGTTACTGATATTCGGTGTCTCCTATTATTGAGACATAAGTCTCTCCTGTTCTGTAATACCGATCATAGTATCTCTTGTATTAGTCCCGTTACCCACTTTTGTATAAAGGATTAAACGACTAACTTATTTTGTATTCTGTTATATGCTCAGTTTTGATATAAATAATCTTTGATCTGAAACATCTGAGCTTTATTATGAAATAAGCAAATTCTGTTATGTTACATACAAGTTTTGTTTTGGTATTATAATATTCAATTTTGAAATTGGTGATTTTTGCACTGAAGTAAATGTGTGACCTATTCTGACATATTCTGTTTTGTTTTGAGATTCTTGATATTTTGGCTCAGATTGGAAATGGATAAGTAAACACTGCTTATTATATGATGTGGTTTTGAATATATGAATGTTTGGTTGACTATTTGAAACAGTTGTCAACTTATATCCTGTTTATTTTATTCCCCACTAAACTTTATGCTTAGCACGGTGATTTTGCCCCGTGTAGGTTCAGATAGGAGGGTTTGAAGACTGGGATAATAGCACCTATAGTGGCCATAAAGATTGGGTTTTGTTCTAGAAATGTTCAGTTTTTTGAGTTATTCTTCAATGTAATGAGATATGTTGTATTTTGTGTTTTACTTAATGGTTTGTAAAAACCTTAATGTAGTTTGGAATTGGATTTACAGCTTGTATGTAATAAGTATAATGTGTTTGTTATATTATGAGTATGACCTAACCAATGATGAATGAAATGTATGCTTCTTGAATTTCTAGAAATTCTTTAGTATGTATTGGATTATTTTGGTTCTATTTTGTGTAGCATCTACATATCCTCCCAAGGGTATGTGGGTGTTACATTTTTTGGTATCAAAGCATGGTTTAGGCGTCTCTAGTTTAACCAGCGCTTAACTACTGGTTATATTTCATTGTAAGAATTGTGTTTTGGCCCAATGTGGCTTGTCTCATGTTTTGGTTATAGAATTAAAGATGAGAAGATCTCACGAAGCCATTGACGAGGTTTTTGAGAGTCATAATCCTGAACAATCTTGTCCTTCAATATTTGGACCCTCCATGGTCAACTGAGGTGAAGTTGAGGTACCACCTCCTCCTCCAACTCAGTGGGAGGCTTTAGTGAAGTTGTCTCAGGACATGAAGACACTATTACAATGCATGACAACAGCAAAAGCTTCGATTGACCAATTATGGAAGTATGGAGTTGAGGAATTTACTGGGCCATCTTTGGAGGAGGCTGAAAGAGCTAAGTTCTAGATAGATAAAATGGAAAGGGTATTAGATGCAATCAACTGTCTGCTAGATTAGATGGTGCACTGTGCTGTCTCTTTTTTTAAGGAGCAGTCTATGAGTGGTGAAAGTTCATTTTGAGAAATCCTCAGCTACCGGTGCCTCTGACTAGAGATTTCTTTACCTAGGAGTTCAAAGCTAAGTATGTTATGGAGGCTTATAAAAAGGAGAAGTGGAAGCAGTTTCTGAACCTGAAGCAGTGAAATCTGTCTGTTGCTGAGTATGATAGAGAATTTAATCAGCTCAGCGAGTATGCACCAGAAGCAGTACTTATTGAAGAGTTTCTATGTCATCAGTTCGAGGATGGTTTAAACAATTCAATCAAGGAGCATAATGCAGCATTCACTTTATTGCAACAAGTAAATTACCATCAATTGGTACAAGTTGCTATGAAAATAGAGAGGCAAGAGATGGTGAAGAGACAAAAGGGATCAACGAACGAGCTTTGTTAGAGGAGGTCAGTCCTCGGGAAAGCGGCATTATAAAGGTGTTTTCTTTGCACCAAAAGTTACTCAGAGATTTGTAGCTAGGGGAAGATGACAAAGTTTTCCCTCATCAACTGCTTCTAGTAGGGGTTCCTTAGTGGGCCGAGGTTTTGGTGCTTCGAAGTGTCCTCATTGCTCCGGACATCATTGGGGTACTTATTGGAGAGCTATGGGCACATGTTTCCAATATGGTGGTACCGATCATCTGATAGCAAATTGCCCTATGAGGTACTCTCAGACCACACAAGCTAGTAGGGAGGCCTCTCATGCACTTGCTGGAAATAGAGGACGAGGTAGAGGTCATGGAGGATCTATTCAGATCAGATCTAATCCGAGTACTCATTCAAAAACTGTTGATTGAATTATTGTGCCTTCTGAACCAGCTCGAGCTTAGGCTTTGAAAGCTCGCGAGGATCAGGACACATATGAAGTCATTGTAGGTATGGTTTCTCTCTTTAATTCTGAAATGCATGCACTGATTGATCCTGGATTTAGTCATTCCTATATCTGTGTTGGAGAAATGTCTAATAAGGAGATTCCTATAAATCACCTAGAGTATGACATTCATGTGACTAGTCTTCTGGGTAGTAATGTGTTGGTTAGTCAGGTGTTTAGGAATTGTCTTGTTATGATCCAAGGAAATGAATATATAGTAGATCTGATTAGATTGCCTTTTCATGAATTTGATTTGATTTTAGGTATAGATTGGTTATCCAAGCATTAGGCATTGGTTGAATGTAATGCTAAGACAGTTGTGCTTAGGAAGCCTGATCAGCCTGAAATAGTATTGCATGGCATCTGCACTATTTCTTTAGCTAATGTGGTATCTGCTATGCAAGCTCGAAAGCTCCTCAGGAAGAGATGTGAAGCTTACCTATCTTTTGAATTTGATTCTAAGAAGTAGGGTGGTAAATTGCTAGATATTTCGATGGTGAAAGAATTTTCGGATGTGTTTTCAGAGGAATTACCTGAACTCCCTCCTAAAAGGGAAGCGGACTTGTCTATTGAAGTCATGCTTGGCACTACTCCTATATCCAAAGCACTATACAGAATGTACCCTACTAAATTGGAGTTAAAGGTGCACTGACAAGAGCTTCTAGATAAAGGTTTCATTTAACCCAATTTCCCATAGTGGGGAGCACTGGTCTTGTTTGTTAAGAAAAAGGATGGTACACTGCAGTTGTGCACTGATTACAGGCAATTGAATAGAGTCATAACAAATAATAAGTATCCGTTGCCAAGGATTGAAGACCTGTTTGAGCAGTTGAAAGATGCAGGAGTGTTTTCAAAGATAGATTTGCGATTAAGGTACTATCAACTTTGGGTAAAGGATGTGGATGTACTAAAGAATGCATTTAGGACCTGTTATTGGTAATGCCATTTAGGTTAACTAATGCTCTAGCGACATTTATGGATATGATGAATAGAGTTTTCAAGACTTATTTAGACCAGTTTTTTATAGTGTTTATAAATGATATCCTGGTTTATTCTAAGAATGAACATGACCATATTGAGCATCTCTTAATTGTGTTCCAGACCCTGCAGGAGAAACAGTTGTATGCTAAGTTAAGCAAGTTTGATTTTTTTCTTCTAGAGGTATCTTTTCTAGGAAATGTTGTCTACTATCAAGGGATTAAAGTTGATCCTAGTAAGATAGAAGCAATTGTTAAATGGAAGCCACCACAAAATGTGACAGAAGTGAGAAGGTTTTTAGGATTGGTTGGTTATTATCGACAGTTTGTGAAGGGGTTCTCAGTGATAGCATCCCCTTTAACTAAAATGTTACTGAAAGAGTAAAGTATGAATGGTCTGATAGATGTTAGAATAGTTTCGATCAACTGAAAAGTATTCTTACTAAAGCTCCTGTATTGGCTCAACCTACTTCTGGTAAGGAGTATGTTATGTTTAGTGATGCATCTAGAAATGGTTTGGGTTATGTTTTGATGCAGGATGGAAAGGTAGTTACTTATGCCTCTAGGTAACTAAAGCCACATAAACAAAATTACTCTACACGTGATCTGGAACTCGCAGCAATAGAGTTTACCTTAAAAATTTTGCGGCACTACTTTCATGGTGAAAGGTGTAGAATTTTCACAAATTATAAGACTCTAAAGTATCTTCTTACCCATTAAGAACTCAATTTGAGATAAAGGCATTGGTTGGAACTCTTTAAAGACTATGATTATATTATGGACTACCATCTGGGTAAGGCTAATGTCATGGCTGATGCCTTGAGTCGGAAGACCATTTAAGCATTGTCGGTGTAGCACCGTGAATGGGGATTTTGGGTAATCAAGTTAAGTTCAGTACTACTTTCCATCCCCAGATAGATGTATAATCTGAACGGGTTATCCAGATATTAGAAGATATGCTTCAGGGTTGTATGCTAGAGTTCCCAGGAAGTTGGGATAATTATCTGGCTTTGATGGAGTTTGCTTACAACAACAGTTATCAGACTAGCATTAGCTTGTCACCTTAAGAACCACTGTATGGTAGAAGGAGTAGAACTCCAGTGTGTTGGACTGAATTAATTGAAAAAAGATGATCGGGCCTAACATTGTGAAAGATACTGAAGAAAAAGTTCAGGTTATTGATAGGCAGAAGTCCTATGCTAATCTAAAAAGGAAGAATATTGAATATCAAGTAGGTGATAAGATGTTCTTAAAAGTGTCACCATAGAAGAATATACTCTGGTTTGATAAGAAAGGCAAGCTCAGTCCGCGATATATTGGTTCATATGAGATTTTTAAGAGAATCGGACCAGTAGCTTGTCAATTAACTCTTCTTGAAGAATTGGCCAAGATACATGATGTATTTTATGTTTCCATATTAAGAAAATATCGATCTGATGATTCACATAAGATTCCTGTGCAAGAAATTCAAGTACAATTGGATTTGTCTTATGAAGATGTGCTTGTGTCTATATTATCCAACGAAGTTAAACAACTCAGGAACAAGTAAGAACCTTTGGTGAAAGTACTCTGGCAACACCATGGACATGAAGAAGCAATATGGGAACTAGAAAAGACCATGGGAGCTCAGTATCCTTAACTATTTTAATTAGGTATGAATTTCGAGGACGAAATTCTTTTAAGGGGGAGAGAATTATATGGCTCAAAATATACCCTAGATGAAATGTTACATATTTATAACAATACACGTAAGATTGGCATGTTTCTTGGAGTTGGAATTCGAAATTAAACATGTGAGGGAATTCTGAACTTGATAGTATGTATTAATACAGGTGTTATGAGATTTGAATTAACATGAATATGTATTAAGATGATAAGAATTGAATGATGGAAAAATGATGGTTATATGTTAATTCTTGTTTAACTACTGAACATACTTCGGTAGTTCGGCTATATCTTGACCTATAGACATCAAAATGGGATGCTTTTAAATTTTGATGAAACTAGATACATTTATCTACAACTTTTATAAAGGAATTCTGCCTCTACAATTTTTGAATTCTGGTATGAAGTTAAGTTCTAGCTACTATCCTTGTTTTCGAACAACTTGTGGTTTTTGGGGTATAACTCCTGATATAATTAACCAAATTGCATGAAATTTATGTCATTATAAAATTAATACATAGGGGAATGAAAGTAATTGATAAGATCATAGGCAAATCTGGTAATTAAAGGAAGAAGAAGGGCCAATATGTAATTTTCCTAAAGTTAACTCATGGACCAATAAGATTAAAGCATGTGTGTCCAATGGAATCGTAACACATATGGTCCAATAGAAATAGAACACATGGTTTAATAGAATCGTAAAATATGGTCCAATAGCATTACAAGGTCTAATGGGATTGTAACATATGGTCTAATAGGATTTGTGACATATGGACCAATGAGATTGAAACATGTGTCTAAGATTAGAACATTTATAAAAAGGCATATAGAGAAGGGAGATGGACAATATTTGATTGCTTAACTTCATATTTTTCTCCTCTCCAATCCACCTTCTTCATCCCATCATTTTTCACTTGGTGATTCAAGCGAAACTAAAAAGAAAGGGAAGGAAGAACATCCGAAGAACTACTTTGTCAATTTTAAGGTTTGAGATTTCATTTAGTTGATTTCTGTATTTTTGTATGATTTAATAGATATAAAGATTCATTTGGATGTGGAATTGTTGCTGGGATGTTCCTTTTTTATTATTTTGGTGTTATCTTGGATAGAATATTGGTTGAATATGACAAGAGAACATTGTGTAATGGAATTCTCTCTAGGGTTTATTTCAATCAGTCATATTGTTTGAGTCATAATTTAGCTTAAAGACCCCTAAATTTTGTGATTTTAGTTGCATATGAAATATAAGACATAGTGCTAAATATCTCTAAAAAATATTCTAACTTAATTCTGGCACTATGACCTTAGAAAGATCGAAAAAAATGACCTGATGCTACCCCTATTTTGGAGCAACTTGTGATATTTTGCTTATATCTCATCATTTAGAAGTTCAAATGGTATGATTGTTAGTTCTATAGAAACTTAAGACATAGGGGAACAATTGTTTAGGGGACTTATTGCCTAGAAACATCATTTTCTATATCAAAATGGTCCTAGAAAACTGAACTAAAACCTATCATGTGCAAATAACTGTTTGGAGGCTTCGGGTCCCTTATCCCATAATTGATGGAAATGGTTAGGAAGGTGAAAAAAAGAGATTTTATGCAGTTGATGACTGTATAAGGTTAATTAAGTAATAGTTAGTTTAATTATATATGATTAATTGAGATGATAATGTAAAGGATGTATGGTGTACAATGTTAAATTGCTTGGTGTGTTTATGATGAATGAGTTCCAAAGGCTTATGTATTATAAATTGAATATGGATGTATGTGAATTGGAAATTTCTACGATAATATTGTGATAATACAGGACCATCAGTTGTCTGAGTAGTTTGATAGTTGGGATTGAATTGGAAATGCCTTCTATTTGTGTGAATATACCCAATTTATGAAGACTCAATACCTCTATTGATATATCATTCACATACTTGTAGTTGTACGATGCAACATCCCACTACCACAAGGTACATACCCGAATACCCTTAGGACATTCATGTACATTCCCTATGAAAATGGTATGTTGGAGCAATAACAAATCTTGCTTACACATGGCATCATCTAACATACTCGAAAGTCATTAAAATTTTAAACCATTCACTCCATTCATTCATAATGCTACACTGTTTCCATCAAACAAATATTTACACGGTCTAAAAAA
Organism: Erythroxylum echinodendron; assembly: GCA_027575705.1. Classification (NCBI taxonomy): domain Eukaryota; kingdom Viridiplantae; phylum Streptophyta; class Magnoliopsida; order Malpighiales; family Erythroxylaceae; genus Erythroxylum; species Erythroxylum echinodendron. The sequence continues at coordinate 26,929 of JANZXR010173689.1, forward strand.
CTAGGTCTCCTGTCTCGTACCTGAAGAGCCACATTCCATTTTTTGATGAGTTTTGCTAACTCAATGAGTGAACCGTCATTGAGGAATTCACCACATTACATATACACATCACATATATCACAGATATTCATTCAGAACATATAATTATTTTTCAGATACTCACACATCATGGCATAACATATTGTCACTCATTACAACTTTGCAAATTATTTATGAATTTCAATCTTATATGAACGCTATATACATGAGACTCACATTCATTGTTATTCTTGTAACTGAGTGCCTATCACATACTTATACAAAGATTGGCCCATAGGGCTCAGTCAGAACATAATCACAGAGCATAGTTCTACGTGCAGAACAGATATCACGGAGCAAAGCTCTACGTGGAAGCAATTTAAACTGGCTACTTAAGTCACAATGCCTTTATTTGAGTATGCATTTTATGAAATGCTTCAAATGCTGACTATGTCATTTATCACAATCTTATACAAATGCTCAGACAAAGTTTTTTTATGGTCATTGAAACCAAGTCCGGCATTCAACTTTTGCTAAGAATCAAATGTCATTCAAAAATTCATATCAAATTAGAGAACTTCTAATACATGCCCAACTATTATACTCCTCGGACCTTAGGTCCAGAATCCAGAAACAACACACAAACAGTTCAATAATATTAGAAGTTTAACAAATCAAATTAAATTCAAATCAAATCATTCCTAGGAAATCATCTAGGTTAACTCACAGTACGCTCTAAGAAGCTATTGCCTGGATGGTCCGTCAATGTCCGACTAGCGTCCGATGTGCTCCTCTAAAAGATACACAACACATTCATAAATATCACATTTTTTTCAATGTATAGAAAGTATGCACAATGCATGTTCAATGACAAATCCGGGTATCTTATTGTAATTAACATCACCAAATCGTTCTGATATAAAAGTCCTCATTAACATCATTTGGTATTTATAATTTGGACCAAAGTAAAACAATGCAAAATCAATATCATAACCTAATTGACTAATTCAGATTTTCTACCCATAAGATTTTAGGTCAACTATGCATAATTAATTTGATAGGGTAAATGACAAAATTAGGCAAAACTTCCTTCTGAAAGTTTTTCTACAGTGTCTTAAGTTTCTAATGACTCCAAGATCATCCAATTCAATGACTTATGCACAAAATACCACAGACTATGCACATTTGAACTTTTGGCTAATACATGATCATACCCTCTAATATTATAACTTATATCTTTCAACTCAGATATCCAAAAATTACAAACTTTATGCCAATTTAAAGATAAGAGAATAAGCTACAACTTTGATACGGACAACTCAGCCTAATTCGATCCATATCAATACAGTTTATTCAATAACCACAAGATAAGATTTCTGTCCCTAGTGGTGCTACAGCCTAAGCTGAGACTCAATTACATGCCAATTTTGAAAATAATAAAGATAGAATTAGAAGTCGACTTCTTCACAAAAGTTGTATACATATGTCTCTAGTTTAATATGAATTAAAAATAAACTCATTTAGATATCGACAGCATAAGAAAACGAAGCATGATCATGAAAATTTTCCAATTCATAACATTCCATCATAAGAAATCGAAGCATGATCATGAAAATTTTCCAATTCATAACATTCCAGCAGACGTCCAAACTTTCATCCTATAAATGACATTCAAATCAATTCATATAACTCTAAATTTTTATGGAGAGAAAGAGAAACGTCTTAGGAATCCATTGGTCTAAGTTTTAAGTCATTTGGAGTTTGGATAAAAAAGATATAGCCAAAAGACTAAAGGTTGTTCAATGAAATACTCTGCTCATAAACTTATAAAAGCAACTACCACCCTTTTACTGTAGAATCATGTTTTTGCATGTAATTCTCCACATTTTTGCAGCAGCACTCCTCCATCTTCTTCCTCTCTTTTACTTAATTCCTAATCATAACTTTATCCCGTTACATTTACTCCTTTATTTTTACACCCATGCAACTTATCTTATGCTAAAACGACTCAAAATGCAACATTAGTTACAAATGCCAAAACCAGAAAAAAAAATTCAATACTATTCATCATCTTCTTCACCGAACTGCACTTCTTCTCTTTTTCTTTTTTTTCTTGTTTAAGTTTCATACTTCCAAACCATCCATTCTACATTTCCATATCTAGAAAAATATTGCAACAAGTTAGACTCAAATTACACTCCAAATATTTAACATCCGAAGTTTCATAAATTCCCTCTCTCTCTCTACTACATTTTTCCAACTTCTGCATTTTTTTTCTTCTAGCTCCAAAACTCACTTCATCACTATCTTAAAACCCATTGTTCCTTAAACATGAAAAAACAACATATCCAGATTCTTTCATTTAATTCTTTCATCACCACCGAAAGTACATTTCTTAACCACACATGCATATATTTCTTTACACAGTAAAATGTCATTAAATCACTTACTTGATTCGGCCATTATCAGCAGTAAAGATAGCTCAATGAGAATAGTTCACTATTTAGTGATGAATAATACAAGGCTCTCTCTATTGTATGCTTTCGATGAATACCAGGAGCTATAGTGATTTTTTTTAATCCCAGTGTAAGCCACGTGTAGTCTTGCATGACTTATACTTATCACACTGTAATTAAGCCATTTGTCAAATACCACTTAACCATTTGTCATCTACCTCTTATTGCCATGTGTCAATCTATCATTGGTCCATAATACCCCGAATTTTACGAAAATTTCTAAAATTTACCAAAAATTTTGAAATAATAATATGACTCTCCAAACAAATTTTCAGCTAAAAAAATTCATCAAAAATATCAAAATATCCAAAATATACCAAAATTGTCAAATCATATTTAATACACTCCAATTAAATCCACGATTTCCATTTATAAACCAATTTATCCGGAAATGCCAATGAATGCATGTACAATCATATGAATATGCAAAATAAATGTGTATGTCACAATTAACTTATGCATGACGTGTATTTTCCTAATTTCACATAAATTTCTCATAATTTACTACTCTAGCCTTAACATAGGTATCGGGATGTTACAACTCTCCCCTCCTAACAAAAACTATGTCCTCAAAATTCTTACCTGAATGATCAAATAGGTAAGGGCACTGAGTCCTCATGTGTTCCTCCATTTCCCATGTGGCTTCATCACTCGAATGATTATTCCAAAGGACTTTCACCATTGGAATCACCCGGTTCCTCAATTGCTTATTCTGATAGCCAATTATCTTAACTGGTTCTTCTACATAACTCAGATTACTAGAGACTTCAATCTCCTGAGTCGGTAGCACATGAGTTGGATCTGACCGATATCGCCTAAGCATGCTTACATGAAACATATTATGTATTTGAGCCATTTTCAAAGGTAAGGCTAACTTATAAGCCAATGGTCTAATTATGTCAATGATCTTATATGGACCAATATACCGCGGACTTAACTTAACCTTCTTGCCAAATCTCTGTACACCTCGCCAGGGTGATACTCTCAGGAATACTCTGTCACCAACCTGATACTCAATATCACTCTTGTGCTACTCCACATAACTTTTTTGTCTATCTTGTGCCATTTTAATTCTGCTACGGATCAATTTTACCTTATCAACAGTGTCCTGAATCAACTCTGGGCCTTTGACAATTCTTAAACCCTCTTCATTCCAGTATAAAGGCAAATGACACTTCTTGCCGTACAACGCCTCATATGGAGCCATATCGATACTACTGTGATACTGATTATTGTAAGCAAATTCAATCAAAACTATATATTTATCCCATGCTCCTTAAAACTCCAAACACACGCTCTGAGCATATCCTCAACATTCTTGATTGTTCTCTCACTCTGACCATATGTCTGAGGATAAAAGGCCGCATTAAAATTTAGTTTGGTACCCAAAGCTATCTAGAAACTACCCTAAAATATCGAGGTAAATCTAGGATCCCTGTCCGAAACTATGGACATTGGAACCCCATGTAACGTCACAATCTCATTCACATGTTGCTGAGCTAACTGATCTAGTGAAAGATTTTCTCTCACTAGCAAGAAATGAGCCGATTTGGTCAGTCTATTCATAATGACCCAAATGGCATCATATTGCCTCGAAGTCCTTGGCAAACCCATAATGAAATCCATCATGATTCGTTTCTATTTCCACTCCAAAAAAGGTAATGAATGTAATTTCCCAGCTGGAGCTTGATGTTTAGCCTTAACTTGTTAACGAATATAATTTCCCAACTAGAGCTTGATACTTAGCCTTACCCTGCTGGCAAGTTATACACTTAGAAACAAATTCTGCTACTTTCTTTTTCATGCTAGGCCACAGTAATGTTGTTTCAGCGTGTTATACATCTTGGTAGTACGAGGATGCATAACATAAGCTACCAAATATGCTTCCTTTAAAATCTCTTTCCTCAAAATTATCAACGTTGGGCATACATAGTCTTTGCTTTAACATCAAACTATCATCTCCCACTTCAAACTCAGAATCTGGATTCACTTTCAACTTCTCAATTAACTTCACTAAATCTAGATCTCTGCTCTGAGCCTCTTTGATTCGTTCAACCAAAATAAGTCTCAACCTCAAAGTGGCTACCAATGTATCATTCTACTCCAAATTCAAATCAACATTCAGTGCTCCCAACTGCACTAGGCTAGGTAACCTAGATAACTGTACTTGTGCCACACTACTATATGATTTCATACTCAATGCTTCAGCTACAACATTAGCTTTGGCAGGATGATACTCAATTGTACAATAATAGTCTTTTAACAATTCTATCCACCCATTCTGTCTCATATTTAACTCCTTCTGGCCCAACAGATATTTCAAACTTTTATGGTCAATGTACACTTTTAAAGTTTCTCCATACAGATAGTGTCTCCAAATTTTCAAATCAAATACTACTGCAGTAAGTTCCAGATCATGAACTGGATAATTAAATTCATGGAACCTTAATTATCTCAATGCATAAGCTATGACTTTACCATACTACATTAGTACACATCCTAAACCCTAATGCGACGCCTCACTATACAAATTATAACCTCTAGAACTCGATGGGATAGTTAACACAGGTGTTGAATTTAACCGATGCTTTAGCTCCTCAAAACTCCTTTGACATTCATCACTCCATCTGAAAACCTTCTGTAATACCCAGCTAATCCAAGGAAACTCTAGATCTCAGACACATTCTTCGGAACCTCCTATTTCATTACAGCTTCTATTTTCTTTTGGTCCACCAGAATGCTCTGTCAAGACATGATGTGACCCAGAAATACTACTTGATCAAGCCAAAATTCGCACTTGTTGAACTTGGCATATAACTATTTCTCCCTCATTGCCTAAAGAACCATTCTTAGATGTGCCACATGATCTTCTCTATACTTCGAGTACACCAAAATGTCATCAATAAAGACAATTACAAATTAATCTAAATAAGGTTGAAATACCTTATTCATCAATGCTATAAAAGCTACTGGAGCATTAGTCAATCCAAATGGCATTACCAAAAACTCGAAGTGCCCATATCTAGTTCTAAATGCACTCTTGGGAACATGTGTCTCAGCTATCTTTAGCTAGTAATAACCCGATCTCAAGTCTAACTTTGTGAACACCTGAGCTCCCTGTAACTGGTCAAACAAATCATCAATCCTTAGCAATGGATATTTATTTTTAACCGTTATCTAATTCAACTGCTGGTAATCAATACATAACCTCAGGGTGCCATCCTTCTTCTTTACAAACAATACCGGAGCTCCCCAAGGTGACGCACTAGGCCTGATGAAACCCTTATCTAACAATTCTTGCAACTAGGTTTTCAGTTCCTTCAGTTCAACAGGCGCCATCCTATATGGAGGAATTGATATAGGAGTGGCACCTGGGACAATAACAATAGTGAACTCTGTCCTCCCATTTGGGGTAATCTCAGTAGGTCAGTGAGAAACACATCCAGAAATTTCCTAACAACTGGAATGTCCTGAATGGTTTGTTCATTCTGAGTATCCACCATATGGGCCAGATAAGCATCACATCTACTTCGGATGAATCTCAAAGCACTCAGAAATGAACTTATTCAGGCTAGCACTACCTAACTAATTCCTTGAAACACTACTCTTAGCTGATTAGGGGATTCAAGCACTACCTCCTTAGTATAACAATTCATCACTGCCCTATGAGCAGTGAGCCACTCTATGCCTAACA
>JANZXR010174324.1:0-33118 GCA_027575705.1 Erythroxylum echinodendron
GAAATGGTAAGGAAGAGGTAGAAGAAGAGTTGGATGATAATCTGGAAATTTTGACTTGTGCATGTTTCAATGATTTTTCCATAACTTTTTATATGGTTATCAAATTGAGATGAGGTTTGGCTTGAATTAAACTAGAGTTGTTTATCTATAATTCGTATGAAGTAAGTGATGTTTAATTTTGGCTTGAAGAGTTCCAAATTTGGACTAGAATGTGAAAAAAAGTACAGGGATGAACAGTAGCTCGAAAATTTAGTGATCTGAAATTTTGGAAATTTTTCTGGGTTGATTCAGGCAGATTTTACTAAATTTGTCTTCATAAAAGTTGTATCTTTTCTTATTATCTTTCTATCTCTACAAAGTATGAAATTTTTCAATATAAGGGTTGAAAATTATGATCTGTTAACTTTAGGATGTATTCCAAAGATTAATGTGCTTTGTGTGTGAAAATGTCCGTAAGTGTAAGTTTTGTGGATACTGTGTTGTGGGGCAAATTCTTGACTGTTAGGGTTTGAATTAGAGCAAGTAGCCTTATTGAAAGTTGTATAGGAATTTCATATCTTTTCAATGATGTATAATATGCCATTTTTGGATGTGGGAATTGAAAGATATGAATTTGTGAAATGTGGATATGGTTTAGGTGATATGTAACAGGGAAGAAACTTTGATTGCGATTTTGACCCTGTTAGAGGCTGAAAATGCTTTTAAGTTATTCGTGAAAGTTGTAGATTGTATTTTAATCTTTCCATTGATATAAAGTATGGAATTTTTTAAGAATGGAATAGGAAGTTATGATTTTCAGAAGTTGTGTTACAGTTTAGGATGAGTCCTTCATGGAATTGTAGGGCTTTCTGTCATCTTTCTATTGATACCAAATTTGTCAAATTTTGACTTCTGAGTGTAAAGTTGTGTATTTTGGAAGAAGAACATGTGTGAAAGAACAAAAAGGGTTGGCAGTCGGAGTAGGAGAGGAAGCTGGATCTCGCGAGGGCGAGCTCGCTCCTCGAGAGCGCGAGAAGATCACAAGCGCGAGGGCCAATACGAGAGCACTCCTTGCTAGTACAAGGGCGAGCTCACAGCGTGCTTCTCGCGAGCTCGAGGGCGAGCGTACTGCACGCTCCTCGCGAGCCTCGGAGCTTGCGGGCGCGAGGACGAGCACATTGCTCGCTCCTTGCGATAGCGAGCACGCACGTCTCGCGGCCGCTAGACCCTCGCGAGTGCGAACAGCCCATTTTTAATTTTATCTCATCCGACCCTTTTTGCCATTCTTTTGCTTCTAACTTTTGCATCCGACCTCCGATTGACCCGATTTTCGAAGCATTGGATTTCTAAAACATTCTTTTACCTCTCCATGTGATGTTTTTGTATTTTTAGATTTATTTGAAAATAAGGGATTGAATCAAAGTGAGTGGACCAATTAAAAGAATATGAATTGATTATTTTCAGGAACATTTCGGGTAAAATTATAGATTAATAACAGGATTGTCACGTACATGCATTGTACTCATTTAAATTCCTGTATGTGCATTATTATACATTTTTGATTGTACAAATTGTAATGTATGTGTATTTGAATTGTTATAGAAGCGCATTTGGAACGTTAACCCATCGACATTGCCGAGACTTCCAGGCATTAGCTTCGGAAGCTGTTGGTGAGTAACCTAGATGGTTTATCTCAATTATTGTTTGCTTAAATTATGTTTTGAATGATAAATGAATGTGAATGGAATGTGTTTGATTATGGATTCCGGACAGAAGGTCCGATGACTGTGTACTGGGTAATTGTGTTATTGAAGTGCTATTTGTATGTGAATTGGAGACCTACATGCCTATGATGTGATTATTTATGACATATGTGATCGTTTGTGGCATATGTGATTAATTATATCCTATGCAAATTGATTGTGGCATATGCATTTCATTCATGAATGCATGTTTAGATAATGACAGTTGTGACCGGAGCAGCCATCGATTAGAGCTTAAAGCTCAATGAGTGTATTTGAGCCTCGAGCTGTATTTGAGCCTCGAGCTCAACAGTGATTTAGAGCCTCAATCTCAACGTTTAATGAGCCCTATAAGGGACAGTTCAGGTGCTCGGTCACAACACCGTAATAATTAGAAAAGTGTCACATGAGTATTTCATATGCATCTGGATAAATATGCTTGATTGAATGAAAAGCATAATGCCTTATACTTATGTGAAAACAAAAGTGTTGCTTATGTGAAAAGTGTGTGACATTTGATCGATGTATGTTTAATGTGCTGTATGAATTGAGTGAACCATCGATGATGGTTACCTCACTGAGTTTGCAAAACTCACCAAAATTGCAACGTTATCTTTTCAGGACCGAGAGTAGACTCCTAGCTTCAGAGGGACTTTTTCAACCGTGTAGATTGTGTTGGGAAGAGAAGTCATGGCTCACAGGTCGGTCAGTTGGTATTTTTGGGATGATGTAGATAGATTTGCTACTTTTTCCTCTTTCATATAGCATTTTGTACTAGGTTATTGGATTTATGTACAGACAGTACAGTATGATAGATGTGCAAACCTTTGATTTTGATGGAATGAAATGAGGAAGAAGTTGATTTTAAAAATATTGTGGTTTTCTCTTAATGCTTTATTGTTAAAATTAATGTGATGCCATGTGGAGTGAATGCAGTGATCGCAAGTAGCTCACCTTATCATAGGATATGTACCAGAATGACCTGCGGGCATCCCGGTGAGTACCCTACGGTAAGGGAGTGCTACAAATTTAAATCCAATCAAATAAAAATTTAAGACATAACAATTCACAATTCACAATTCACATCATAGTCATTTTAAAGTCTTTCATACCCAAGAACATGTCAATTGAGTGCATATTTTATCTTTGTAATATGTAAAAATATCAATATTCATGTGTGTATACTATGCAAATGAAATGTTCTCAATGCTATTTTTCACATTCTATGTTCTAAGGTTCTAACCCTAAACATGTTTTAGAAATCAGATATTATAGTTCTCTTCCTTCAAAAATTTAGTCCTCAAAATTCTTACTTGATTGATCAAATAGATAGGGGTATTATTTCCTCATGTTCTCTTCTGTTTCCCATGTAGCCTCCTCTCTCAAATTATTCTTCCAAACGACTTTCTGCCATGTAACACCTCATACGATGCCATATCGATACCATTGTGACAATGATAATTATAAGAAAACTCAATAAGAGCCACATACTGATCCCATGCTCCTTAAAACTCTAATACACAAGCTCTGAGCATATCCTCAGTAGTCTGAATTGTCATCTCACTCTGTCCATCTGTCTGAGAATGAAATGTTGTACTGAAGTTTAGCTTTATACCCAAAGCTATCTGTAAACTTCTTCCAAATCTCAAAGTAAATCTAGGATCCTTATCCGAAGACATTGGAATCCCATGTAATCTTACTACATTCAAATATATTCAAGCTAACTGATCTAGTGAGTTATTCTCTCTGACTGGAAAAAATGAGTCAACTTGGTCAATCTATCAACAATGACACATATGGCATCATGTTGCTTCGGAGTCCTAGGCAAACTCATAATAAAATCCATAGTCATTCATTCCTATTTCCACTCCGAAATAGGCAACGGCTATAACTTACCAATTGGAGCCTGATGTTTTGCCTTAATCTCTTGGCGTATTAAAAATTTAGCCACATATTTAACCACTTGCCTTTTCATCCGTGGCCATCAAAAATGTTGTTTCAGTGTGTTATACATCTTAGTAGAACCAGGATGCATAGCATAGGCTGCTATATATACTTTCTCCAAATTTTCCTTTCTCAGATTATCCACATCGGGTACACATAGTCTCTTTTTCATCCACAGTATATCATTTCTCAATTCAAACTTAGAACTCATATTCACTTTGAACTTCTCAATAAGCTTCGTTAATTCTGGATCTCTACTCTAAGCCTTTCTGATTCTTTCATGCAACATCGGTCTAAGTTTTAATGTAGCTAACAAAACTTCATCTTACCCCAGATTCAACTCAAAATTTAATGCTCTCAATTGCACTAAGTTGGGTAACCTTGATATTTGCATTTGTGCCACACTACTACTGGATTTCCTACTTAGTGCATCAGCTACTACATTAGCTTCACCAGGATGATACTCAATCGTATAATTATAGTCTTTATACAATTCTATCCACTGCTTTTGTCTCATATTCAACCTTTTCTGACTCAATAGATATCTCAAACTTTTGTGATCATTGAATACCTGAAAATTTTAACCATTTAGATAGTATCTCCAAATCTTCGAAGCAAATACTACTACAGCAAGCTCTAAATTATGTACCAGATAATTAAACTTGTGAGACCTTAACTGTCTCGATGCATATGCTATCACTCTGCCATGCTACATCAGTACATATCCTAACCCTAATGTGAAGCACCATTATACACCAATAACCTCCAGATCCAGATAGAATAGCTAAAACCAATGTTGTAGTTAACTGATGCTTTAGCTCCTCAAAACTTCTCTAGAAATCATCAGTCCATCTAAATAACACATTCTTCTATAGAAGTTTTGCCAAATGGGCTAAGATCGATGACAATCTCTCGACAAACCTCCTGTAATAATTGGCTAATCAAAGGAAACTCTAGATCTCAGATACATTTCTCAGAGCTGCCCACTTCATCACTGCTTATACTTTCTTTGGATCTACCTGTATACTGTGTCCAGACACTATATGACCGAAGAATACTACTTGATCAAGTCAAAATTCACACTTACTAAATTTGGCATATAACTATTTCTCCCTCATTATCTGTAAAACTAATGTCAAGTCCTAAGAATGATCTTCTCTGTTTTTCAAATACACTAAAATATCATCAATGAATACAATCACAAAATGATCTAAGTAAGCTAGAATAACTTATTCATCAAAGCCATAAATGCTATTGGAGAATTAGTTAGCCCAAAAGGCATCATCATAAACTCAAAATGTCCATATCTAGCTCTAAATGCACTTTTCAGTACATCAGCCTCTCCTATCTTCATTTGATAGTACCCTAATTTCAACTCTAACTTAGTGAACACTTGAGCTCTATACAACCCTACTCCTATAGGGCATATTCTTGAAGATATAATCGGTATTTGAGAACAATCTCTACAAGGGTGGAGCACCAGAACAGTCAGTCACACTCATTATTCATTGCAAATTTTTTTCCAACTATCACATGCATTTTTCGAAAAAACCAATAATCATTAATGGCCCATTTTATTTATAACACTTTCAATCACAATTGTTACAAACAATATACATATTACAAAATTTCAATAATCATTTGGGCCCTTTTTTAATTTGAAACATTTTCAATCATAAAGTCATTACTCATCATAATTATTGACATACAATAGTAAAATATTTACGAAATACATTCTTTAAGACAAAAATGACAGAAAACGTATACAGACGCCAATTGATCTCGACCTCTATCTCTTACTCAAAACCAGTGGTTAGACTCCACTTGATTTAACTGGGTGCCTCCTTTGAGCCTGAAAAATAAATTACAAATTAGGGTGAGCTTTGCGAACTCAATTGAGTGACCATCCTCGATGGTTCACTCTTTCATGCAACACAACAATTCATGTTATCTTATACTTCACGTTATCTTATTTGTCATCATCTAATATCACATAACACTTTACTCATAAATGTCGCATTCCAAAAACCATACAATTCATCATTTCATCGTGATCATGCCAAAACTTTCATTGTTAGGCATTCACACAATTCACATAATAAAATCCTCAAAACATTGCAATCATTCATTTTATTCATATCATATGTGTATGTAATGTTTATAAGACTCGAAATCATTTATTACATTGTTGTGACAGAGTGCCTTTTTCACTGTCCTGCATTCGTTATGGAGATCAGGCTCTATTATACTGTCCCTTATCCATTAGGGATACAGGGCTCTTTATACATTGAGCCTTAGGCTCTTAATACAGATGTTTGAGCTTTAAGCTTTTTTTCACTAGTGAATCTAGTCACAATTTCCTTTATATTTCATGCATTTTTGGAATGAAAGCATTACATATAATTAATCATTATGTTCAGTCATTTACTTTTGCTTTCATTTTCCAATTCACATTTATCATCAGACTTTTAGTCCGACATTCAACATATAAGGTGAGAACACATGTAGTCAATCACCTTCACATTCAAGGAACACTTCTAATACAGGCCCAAATACTAAACTCCTCGGACAATCAATTTTTTAGAAATAAGTACACATAAATCACATACCAATTCAATTCAAAATTTAACAAAAAATCATGGTGAGACCATCTTAGGTTACTCACAGTATGCTCCAAATTAACATTAACTTCCATGATCCAAAAACGACTGGATGTTGTCGTTATATCCTGTATAACAACATTATGCAAAAACTATTTCACACACATTATTAATTGTACAATCACATAAACATTCAATTATTCACATATGTAAATGTGTAATGTATAATGCATGCTTATATTGACAATCCCGGGTATATTTCCTTTATTCACAACTTATAGTCATTTAATAACATCTTTCAATCATTCTTTAATACCAATGCACTTTACTCACTTCAATCACCTTGTTTCTCATTAACTAGGGTCATTCAAGATCTCATTTAAACTTACATCATATGGAAGCACCCTAGTATTTATTTGTTCATATAATAATCAAAGGACAACTCTTTACCTTCACAAGTCTGTCCACGGTCGTGGTGTCCTTCCTATAGTAGTGATAAAAACATTTTTTGGATCAGCCACGATCGTGGGGTCCTTGCCACGATTGTGACAAAACCTTATTTTATTAGGTCACAATCATACTATAAGCGCCACGATTGTGCCCTACATTTTTCTTCCTTCATCCATCCTACTTCAGCACATATTATAATACCAAGTTCACACCAATTTTTTCATAATTCACTACCTCTAATACAACATCATTACATACTAATTCATATCCCAATTCATTGCATCTCCTTATCAAACTCTATTCAATTGTTTATGAATCTTGAATTACACATCCTCATTTATGAAATCCATAACATCACATTCATAGCATCAAACAATTTATCTACTAAGTTATGTCCTCATTTTAAGCCCAAATTAAGTCCAAAAAATAACATAATTATATACTCCATCCTTAATGGTTCAACCATTGCATAATCAACACATTAGTATGAAAAATCACTGCCCATGATCAGGACAGAAACAAATCTCCCATTTTCCTGCAGTTTTTCCAGTTTTTCTCAAGATAAATTTTCAGGTTAGTTTTATATGACCATTATGACTTAGAAAATGAGGTATTTAGGCAACACCTTCTTCTAAAAAAATGTTCCTATATGTATTAAGTTTCTAATGACATAAAATTCATGCATTGTGGATCTTTATTAGTCAAGTTACCCAAAATACTACAGATTATTGTCATAGCATGACATCCCACCGTTCTTAACTTTAAGCTAACTTTCAAGTCCCTTAGGGACAAATTTCCAATTCGATTCCTTCATGAAAATTGTATCCATATATTTATAGTTTAACTTAAATCAAAACTCATCCCATTAGGATTTCTACAAATCAAGATATGGCCAAAATACAGATACATGTTCAGTACAACACTCCATCCAACCTTTTCCAACACACATCTTCCATATTTTCAAGCTATTCAACTCCTACAAGTTTCATCTAACATATCTTATGCTTATTTTATCAAATTCTACATCATTTCTTCATCAAGATCACCTCTATTTGAAATTCAAAACATCCATGTAAAAAATTACAAATCATTGTTCAGTTTATGAATAAAAATAGAACATCAAGGTATCCATACATTCATTAACATTTTTGATCTTTTTTAAACATCATTTATACCCTTAATTCATACCAAAAATCATCCCTATATAAACTTATGAATTATTTCTCATCATATGAACAAGAATATAGCATAACCTACTTAATTCCTCATCGACGTAACATCATATTTCAACACCTTTATCATGTTCATTTCATCCCAAACTATCATCATATATGCTTATATTTACACAACCCATAAAGGTTTAAGGGCTACTTACTTTATTAAGCTTCAAGATCTTCAAAAATCACCTAACCTAGCTTCTACCATGAATCACACGACCATCAACTCTAATGGAGGAATAGGTTGGGTCTTCTTGTAGGAAGGTGAAGAAGACAAAGAAAATGGAAGTAAATGATGGATGAGAGCAAGATGCAACATTAATGAAGCTTGGTGAAGCAAAAACGTGAAGAAGAAGAAGAAAAGAGAGCATTTGGCCAATGAAAATGAAAGAAGAGATGGCCATTTAGCATAACATCGTTGGTTATATATGTCACTTGCCACATGTCTCTCCTTGGTCTTTTATTTAACTAGTCAATTTGTCTCCAATTTCTAATCCAATTTACTCTCAATTTTCAATTACATGTGTCATTAAATCCTAATGTCATTCATAAAAATTTCTAGTACCATTTGACACTTATTTATGCCATTATTCATCAATTCTCTTGCCACTTGACATTTTTCCTAGTCCAAAAATACCCTTAATTTCTAGAAAATTCTTCAATTTTTTCAAAAATTCTAAATCACTAATTAAACACACCAACTTAATTTTTAAGACACATAATCTGTAATTCACATTATAATCACAGTAAAATAGCTATTTATACCCAAAAATATCAAAGGAGTGTAATGAACAAATTATTGTAATGTGTGCAATTATCAAATTCACGTGTGTGTATAGTAATATTACGTATGAGTATAAAATGTATTTTTTCTAATCTCTTAATAATATCGCTCATATACAGTATTCCCCCGCTCTAACCTTTGGTATGGGAACGGGATGCTACAATTCTCCCCCTTAATAAATTTCGTCACCAAAATTCTTATCTGATTGATTAAATTGGTGGGGGTATTGTTTTTCTCATAATCTCTTCCGTTTCCCATATAACTTTATCACTCGAATAATTTCTTCCAATTGACTATAGTCGATGGAATCACTCGATCTTTCAATTACTTATTCATATATCCTTCTCTCTTAACCGATGACTCAATATATATATCTCATATTATTCGCAAGTTTACTTCCTATGCCGATAATACATCTATGGCAGATCATATCGATATTTCTTAACATACTTATGTAACACAGTATGGATCTGATATACCTTTGTTGTTGAGACAACTTAATTCAATGGTCCTATACTCTTAATAACTTCATATAGACCAATATAATTCAGGCTTAGCTCCCCTTTTAATGAATTTATGCTCACCTTACAAAGCTGGTACTTTTAGGAACACTTTATCTTTATATTCCATATCTTTTGTGTTGATCCTTCTAACTAGTTCGTCTTTCTTGAATCATTTAGTTTCTACTATAGATTTATTTCACTTGTCAATAGCATCTCAAATCAATTCTAGCCTTTAACTATTATTAGGCCTTCTTCGTCTCATTATAAAGGCGGACGACTCATTCTGTCATCTAACGCCTCATACCATTTTAAATTTAACCTCTCAATTATACAGTGTATGGTCATATTAAGGTTGTAGTGACAATGATTGTCATGATTAAATTCAATCAGGACTGTATATTGATCACATGTTCCTAACAACTTCAAAAATATAAATTCTAAACATATCTCTAACGTTTAAGACTATTGGAAATCAATCATTCAGTTACATATTAGGTCACTTGTTTCTTCATTCTTGGTTGCTAAATACTGCTTCAGTGTATTCCTATTAGAATGTATAGCATAGGTTGCTATTTGTTCTTTCTCCAATAATCTCTTTGCTCAATCATCTTTATTAGGTACACATACTTTTTACTACAACCACATAATATCATTTTTCCAATTCAACTTAAAATTCGAATTCATGTCCAACTCCTTAATAAGATTCACAAATTTTGAATCCTCATTTAGGGCTTTTCTAATCCTGTCATTCAAAACTAGTCTTAAATGCTATGGAGCTAATAACACTTCGTTTTGCTCAAATTTCAATTCAATCATTCTAGGCTCTTCATTACACTAGATTTCGCAACCTCAATATCTAAATTTGTGCTACACTGCTATTTAATTTTCCGTTCAATGCATTAGATTACCACACTAGCTTTACTAGGAAATACTCATTTGTAAATCATAATGTCTCCAAGCTCTCAAAGCAATTACTATTGTAGCAAATTCCAAATCATGTATTAATTAATCAACTCATAAGACTTCAATTGTGTCTATGCAGACAAAATCACTTTATTATGCTGCAACATATTGCATCCTAATCTCTGGCGTGAAACATCGTTGTATACTACATGATCTCCAAATCCAAATGATATAATTAGCATTGGTATTATAATTCCTCAAAATTCTGTTTACATTCCTCAGTCCATATGATCAACACATTTTTCCTCAAAATTTTTGTCAAAGGGCTAAGATCAATGAAAACCCTTCAACAACCTCTAGTAATATCCAATATACAACTAGTTCTAGAAAACTCTGGATCTCATATATATTCCTTATAGTTTCTCACTTCATCATTACCTCTGCTTTTCCTTTTGAGTTTACCTATATGCCCTGTCCAGATACTATATGACCCAATATATTACTTGATCAAGCTGAATTTTACTCTTATTGACTTTGGCATATAATTGTTTCTCTTTCATGATATGAAAGATTTACCTCTAAATATTCAAAATATTCCTTTCAACTTTCCGAATATACTCAATTATCATCTTATGGTTACTGTCATTAATTAATCCAAGCAAGGTTGGTACACTTTATTCATTATATTATAAATACTAACAGGGACATTTGTCAACCCGAATAGATATCACCAAGACTCAATGCACCCATATTTAGGCCTTTAAATCCTTAAGTAGCTGTTTCCTCAATTAGGGTAATGATCTCTCATGTTTTTCTCAGTATCCAAATTGACTTCCTTTCTAGAATGATTTTCTCCATTCATTCAGTTTCTCCTACTTTCTCACTGACTTATTCAAATGTCAGATCATTCTGACTAGTTTCTTCAAACATTTCAATTTATTTAAAAGCTTAACTTTTTGAGTTTGTAACACATTCATCAAATCTAATTTGTATTTCCATAACATATTTGCATAGAATATAGTGTGGACCTAGGTTCTCTTTACATTAGCAATGGTGTTAACTCAACTTCAAGAATCCAATCACGTAATTGGACACTTTGCATAAAATAGAATGCATGCATCCTCAGTAGCATATTCGAATTTTGACGCCTAAGTGTCAGTTAAAAATGAGACTCCGCTATTCACTTCTGATTTGTCCTGTCATCATTCACTTTTAGAAAGAAACCATCTGATCTACTTAACCTAATTTGGTGAAATTCTTCTTTGAAAGAAGATTTCTTGCTGTGATCATTTATATTGTTCACGTAATCTTTATCAGTTAACCATATTCATCATAGCTTTCTAGTCAATCTTATTGCCTCAATAAGATCGATTTCAACTATTTGTAACATCTCAATAAAATTCAATTTCTATCACACTTTACATGGTCAGAATACTCTTTATAATAAAGCTCAGTAAAGCAACAAACACATCCATTTACTCTTATACTTTAGTGCTTATCATCAAGATCATCATATCTTATCTGGAGATATATTTCTGACAATTCACCAATTAATAACTTATGCTAAACATACCTTAATTTTAATTAATTTTGGACAACACTTCTCCTTTTGCACCTATCCACGATCATGGTGGACCTTCCCACTATCATGATTGAAGCTCGTGGATCTCGGCACAACCGTAGGGACTCCTCCATAATCTTGAGACAACCAATTAATCTCAGCCACGATCGTGGAGACTATACCACGATCATGCCCTTCTTCTTTTTCCTCAAATCCATCACAATAATAACATCATTTACATTCTCAATCTATCCCCAATTGATCATCGTAAACGCTTTCATGCGTTACTCTGGTTCCTCTTAAAATTTTAACTATGAAGATTAAAAACTCAAAAGCATTCAACAAGTCATGGATCATTTCCTATTTTATAGCTAAGTATATGATACATATTCGCTTAATGTCATCATTTGCCAAGGTAATCACAGTATCCAACATACGTAACAATTCAAATTGACCTAGGGGACTTTTACTTGCCTCGTTATCGTTCATCTCGTCTTCCAGTTATCCTTTATTACGTCCTCTATATGTATATTCTCAATCAATTCAGATTATAGAGTCATAACCATTATGAAATTCAATTCTCAATTCCACTGACATATTCTAATGTCAAATCATAACTCTCATCATATTAATCAAATAACTATTTCGAATCCAATTTCAATCTCTCGAGCTAATAAAAGTTTTGTTTTCATATAACTTTACTTATACACTTTAAAATCTTACCATTTCTATCATATCTCTATTTTCCTCAATCAATCTACTACAATATATTCACATCAATATCAATTCATAGATACATAACCATAACACAATTTTGATAGTATATTTGGTGATACAATCGCAATGATAATTGTTCTGAACCTTTTTCTATCATGTCAAACCATGTACTATTTTTTGTTCCTAGATATCTGCAACATTTCATTTTCTCACATTCTGACAAATCATTAATGTTCTTATTACTTCTTAAAACCTAATTCTTAATTCATGCTCATGCGTGTGACTCGTGTATATATGACTCAGACTAGGGATCAGTTTCCACTACATACTATGACATGTATAAAATGCATGTACTTCAACACATATCTTGAAAAAAATGCCTATGTAAGATACTAAAACTGGGCTCTGATACCAACTTTGTCACACCCCACTCCCATAGGGCATATTCCCAAAGATATAATCGGTATTCGCGAACACACTCTATGAGGGTGGAGCACTAGAACGGTCAGCCACACTCAGTACTCAACGCAAATTTTTTTAACTATCACACGCATTTTTTGGAATAACCAATAATCATTAATGGCCCATTTTATTTATAACACTTTTAATCACAATTGTTACAAACAATATACACATTACAGAATTTCAATAATTGGGTGTCCCCTTTAAGCCTAAAAAATAAGTTGCAAATTGGGGTGATCTTTGCAAACTCAGTTAAGTGACCATCTTGGATGGTTCACTCTTGTCATGAAACACAACAATTCATATCATATACTTCACATTATCTCATTTGCCATCATGTAATATCACGAAACACTTTACTCATAAATGTTACATTCCAAAAACCATACAATTCATTATTTCATCGCAATCATGCCATACATTTCATTGCTAAGTATTCACACATATCACATAATAAAAATCCTTAAAACATTGCAATCATTAAATTTATTCATATCATATGTGTATGCAATGTTTATGAGACTCGAATTCATTTATTACATTGTTGTGATCGAGTGCCTTTTTCACTGTCCAATATCCATTATGGATACCAGGCTTTATCATACTGTCCCTTATCTATTGGGGATCTAGGGATCTTTATACATTAAGCCTTAGGATCTTACCACAGATGTCTAACTTTAAGCTCTTTTTCACTGGCGACTCCAGTCACAACCGCCTTTATATTTCATGAATTCTTAGAATGAATACATTACACATAATCAATCATTATGTTCAGTCATTCACTTTCACTTTCACTTTTCAATTCACATTCATCATTGGACTTTTAGTCCAGCATTCAACATATAAGGTGAGAACACATGTAGTCAATCACATTCACATTCAGGGAACACTTCCAATACAGTCCTGAATACTAAATTCCTTGGATATTAAATTGTCTGGAAATCAATACACATACATCTCATACCAATTCAATTCAAAGTTTAAAAAACGATCAAGGTGAGACCATCTTAGGTAACTAATAGAACGCTCCAGATTAGCATTAGCTTTCATGATCTGAAAATGACTGGATGTTGTCGTTCTATCCTATATAACAACATTATGCAAAAAATATATTACGCACAAATTATTAATTTCACAATCATATAAACATTCAATTATACACAAATGTAAATGTGCAATGTATAATGCATGCTCTTGTTAACTATCCCAAGTATATTTCCTTTGTTCACAACCCATAGTCATTTAATAACATCTTTCAATCATTCTTTAATACCAATACACTTTAATCACTTTAATCACCTTTTTTCTCATCAACTAAGGTCATTCAAGATCTCATTTAAACTTATTGACATCATATGTAAGCACCTTAGTATTGATTTGTTCCTATAACAATCAAAGGACAACTCTTTACCTCTATAAGTCTGTCCATAAACGTGGTGTCCCTGCCACGATCTTGACAGAACCTTATTTTATCAGGCCACGATTGTGCTATAAGGGCCACAATCGTGCCCTACATTTTTCTTCCTTCATCCATCTGAATTCAACACATATTATAATACCAAGTTCACACCAATTTTCCTATAATTCACTACCTCTAATACAACATCATTACATACTAATTCATATCCCAATTCATTGCATCTCCTTATCAAACTCTATTCAATTGTTTAGGCATCTTGAATTACATATTCTCATTTATGAAATCCATACATCACATTCATAGCATCAAACAATTTATCCACTAAGTTATGTCCTCATTTTAAGCCCAAATTAAGTCCAAAAAAACATAATTATATACTCCATCCTTAATGGTTCAACCATTGCATAATCAACACATTAGCATGAAAAATCACAACCCACGATTGTGGCTTCCCCTACCACGAATGTGACAGAAACAAATATCCCGTTTTTCCTGCAGTTTTTTAAGTTTTTCTGAAGAAAAATTTTTAGGTCAGTTTTGTATAACCATTATGACCTCGAAAATGAGGCATTTGGGCAACACCTTCTTCTAAACAAATGTTCCTATATGTCTTAAGTTTCTAATGACATCAAATTCATGCATTTAGGATCTGTATTCTACAGGTTACACTTGAAATACTATACACTATTCTCATTGCATGGTGGCCTACTATTCTTAACTTCAAACCAACTTTTAAGACCCTTCGGGACAAATTCCAATTCGATTCCTTTATGACAATTGTATCCATATATCTATAATTTAATCTAAATCAAAACTCATCCTATTTGGATTTATAAAAATCAAGATATGGATAAAATACAGATACATATTCAGTAAAACACTCCATCTAACCTATTCTAGCACACATCTTCCATATTTTCTAGCTCATCAACTCCTACAAGTTTCATCTAACATATCTTCTGCTTATTTTATCAAATTCTACATCATTTATTCATCAAGATCACCTCTATTTTCAATTCAAAACATCCACATAGCAAATGACAAATCATTGTTTAGGTTATGGATAAAAGTAGAACATCAAGGTATCCATACATTCATCAACATTTTTGATCATTTTTAAACATCACTTGTACCCTTAATTCATATCAAAAATCATCCCTATATAAACTTATGAATTATTTCTCATCAAATGAACAAGAATATAGCATAACCTACTTAATTCCTCATCAATGTAACTTCATATTTCAACACCTTTATCATGTTCATTTCATCCCAAACTTTCATCATGTATGCTTATATTTATATAACCTATAAAGGTTTAAGTGCTACTTACTTTATTAAGCTTCAAGATCTTCAAAAATCACCTAACCTAACTTCTACCATGCATCACACGACCATCAACTCTAATGGAGGAATAGGTTGGGTCTTCTTGTAGGAAGGTGAAGAAGACAATGAAAATAGAAGTGAATGATGGATGAGAGCAAGATGCAACATTAATGAAGCTTGGTGAAGCAAAAACGTGAAGAAGAAGAAGAAGAAGAAAAAGAAGAAAAGAGAGCATTTGGCCAACGAAAATGAAAGAAGAGAAGGCCATTTAGCATAACATTGTTGGTTATATAAGTGGTGTGGCAAGTGACACTTGTCACTTGCCATATGTCACTTTCTTATGATCTCTCCTTGGTCTTTTATTTAACTAGTCAATTTGCCTCCAATTTACTCCCAATTTTCAATTACATGTGTCATTGTATTCTATTGTCATTCATAAAAATTTCTACTACCATCTGACACTTGTTTCTGCCACTATTCATCAATTATCTTACCACTTGACATTTTTCCTAGTCCAAAAATACCCTTAATTTCTAGAAAATTCTCAAATTTTCCCAAAATTTTAAATCACTAATTAAACACACTAACTTAACTTTCAAGACACAGAATCTATAATTTACATTATAATCAGATTAAAACAATCATTTATACCCAAAAATGTCTAATGAGTGCAATGGAAAAATTATTGTAATGTGTGTAATTATCAAATTCACGTGTGTGTATACTAATATTATGCATGAGTATGAAATGCATTTTTTCTAATCTCTCTATAATATCGCTCATATACAGTATTCCTGGGCTCTAACCCTTAGTACGAGAACGGACTGTTACAAGCTCCCCGTAATTGATCAAGCAAATCATCTATCCTCAGTAGCGGATACTTGTTCTTCATTATCACACAATTCAACTATCTATAGTTAATACACAATCTCAGAGTTCCATCCTTCTTTTCAAACAAAACTGGAGCTCCCCAAAGTGACACATTAGGCCTGATAAAGCCCTTATTCAACAATTCCTATAACTAGATCTTAAGTTCCACAAGTGCCATCCTATACGAAGGAATTGATATAAGAGCAGTACCTGGAGCAAGGTCAATGGTAAACTCCACTTCCCTTTCTAGGGGTAAACCTAGTAATTCAGCAAGAAATACATCTAGGAAATCCCTAACAATAGGAATATCCTGAATGGATTGTTAGTTTCAGGTATCAACTACGTGGGCCAGATAAGCCTCATATATACCTCAGATTAGTCTCAAAGCACTCATAAATGAAATCAATCCAGCTAGCATTGCCTGACTAACTCCTCGAAACACGACTCTCGATTGAATGGAGGATTCAAGAATAACTTCCTTAGTATAACAGTTCATTGTAGCCCTATGTGCAATAAGTCAGTCCATACCTAAGATAAGGTCTATCTCCCTCAACTGTAATATTATTACATTGGTTTTTAACTTCGCCCGATCAATCTGAATGCTACTCCCTTTACACACCTATCCAATCACTGTAGTACTACCTATTGGTGTACTCACATCTAAATCACAATTAAACATTTCTCTCTCACAATGTAGTTTATATGCTAGATGCGGTGTGATGAATGAATGTGTAGATCCTGGATCTACTGATGCACATGCTTCAAAATTAAAGAATTTCAACACATCTACTACCACATTTGGGGAGTTCTGTGCCTCCTGTCTGGTGATGGAACAGGTCTTGGCCTGAGATTGTAGTTGACTACTTCACACCTCTGTCCTAACACTAGGACCTACTGATTGTGTTCTGCCTCTACAACTATCTCTCTATACTGACCAAATAGCTCTACTCTGCTAGATCGTTGTCTCAGTCATTATTCCTCCTCTCATTCTAGACTATGGTCACAAAGCCTTAGGACAATCTCTAATCTGATGCTCAACAGAGCCATAATAAAAACAAGCTCCATAACCTCCAACATTTACCACCATGTTTCTTGCCACAATGTTCATAATTAGGCATCTGTTATGACTACCCTCCTGACACTTGTCCTCTACCTCTACTAGCCTGAACATAACCACCTCTTAGTCTAAACCTCGATTGTCTCGATCTAGTTTGAAATTGAGATGATCTGTTCTAGCATTTACTGAAGCTCCTTCTAGAATCATCTTGAGACTCAACCTGCCTCTTTACTCTAGACTCTTGTCTGTACTCTCCCTGAGCATCTTCCAACAACTATTCAATTCTAATCGAGGTCGTTCATAGTTCTATAAAACCACCCAAATTAGAAATGGCTAGCCTCGTTCTAATTTCCATGTTCAACCCATCCTCAAACCGTCTAGACTTGTCTTCCTTAATCAGAATCAAGGTAGTTGTATACCATATCAACTCTTTAAATCTTATCTTATACTCCGCTACTGTAAGATTGCCTTGCTTTAGACCTAAGAACTCTTTCATCTTCCTATCTAGATAAATCTTGGGCATATAACTCTCTCTAAACACCTTCAAAAATTTCCACTTTAGTCCACAAGGTCTTGTGGCACTGCCTAGAATAGTCTTACCCTATATGAAACATATGGAATAGTCTTCCACTATGAGAAGCATCTGGAACAGTCTTACACTATGACAATGGCATGTTAGAGCAGTCTTATACACTTATTATGGCATCATACACTTTACAAAAATTGAAAGGTAACTTTTCCATTTCAGTCACTAAGATTGTTTAATAGTCATTAAAACAAATATTTAAATCATCACAAATATCTGAGATGTTTACTCTCTTTTTATAAAAAGTTCTACATGACAAAAGAAACTATAAAAACAATCTATAACTCCTTAAATGTCAACTGACCAGACCTTTGAATCATTATTTAATCCAAAATATTTTTCTAAAGTATCTTAAAAACTAGGTCTCATCTCTCGTACTTGAAAAAGTCATGTTACAATTTTAATGAGTTTTGCGAAATCAGTGAGTGAACCATCCTCGATACACTCACTTATTCAGAACATCAAACATTTCAAATATAAATCAAATGCATAATATTTCTCATCTCAATAATTTATCATAGATTAAACTCATTTCGTATAATCTTTTCAAAAGAATTCAATCATATTATCAAATGTATACAAATATGGCATATCACAATATCATCATAATTCAGAAATATTTTCAAAATCATATATGTATAAATGTACATGCATGTGAGACTCCACTTTCTTTGTTATTTTGTTGTAACCAAGTGCCTTTCACTGTCCCATATCTCTTATGGATATTGGGCTCTTTTTAGATACTGTCCTGTATCCATTATAGATACCAGGCTCATTAATCATGGAGTTGGTGGCTCTACGTGAACATTTATGAGCTTTAGGCTCTTTCAGACTGGCTGCTTTGGTCAAAACACTTTTATATGATCATGCATATTAATGTGACGCATCAAATCACAAAATATGTTATCAATAATATTCATTCATGGTGCACGGTCAGATTCACATGCTCAACGGACCAAAGTTCGGCATTCAACAATTTGTTGAGAATACATATATCTTTTAGATTCATATGAGATTATAACACTTCCAATATATTCCCGAATGACAAACTCCTCAAACCATTAATGTTCGAAATTTTCATATACAGATCATTAACAGTTCAATAGTCGGAAGTTGAAAAGAAATATATTAATCTTAGTGAGAACATCTAGGTTACTCGTAGTATGCTCTAGATTACGCTATTACCTGGATGGTCTGGCAATGTCTGGATGCAGTTGTTCTACTTGTGTGTCTATGATTGCAGGTTTTCGATATGAATAAGTTTTAATATTTTAATCTCAATATTTCGCAAGTGTATGGGTCATTCGTGTAATACCTAAGGTGTTGATCCCGCGAAGAGGGTTAATCTAAACCTAAAATCTAAGGCCAACATGATTAACAATAATTCAAAATGAAGAAAACTAAGATAAGAATTTATTTCAATCACACAATCAATTCCAAGAATCAACCTAAGAACTACCAATTGAGACAAAGGGGAATTTCATCTGACTTTAATGAAAACCTAACTGATAATGAATTACTAAATTATCAGTTCTAGATGGTCCTAGGGTGGATTACTCTCTCTCAAGTTATAACCATTAACTCTACTTTACAAACGCTAATCAGATTATAGGAATTGCAATCTCTCGATTAACAATTTATCCAAAACCTAAATTAGATCTAAAGTTGTCCAAAACTATCGAAAACCTATGCAAGATCTCTCTTAACACAAATATGTCGATTTGATTTAATTCTTGTTCTATTAAACTACCTAACTCTCAGTTAACCCAATTTATTAATATTTCACTTGGTTCACCCTCTCAATTTAGCACCGAATTAAGCAGGTGCAGAAATTAAATCACAATTAATCCAATAAAAATACAATAATCGAGCTTCAATAAATCAAAGCTACAATATACACAAAGGTGAGTTTAGACAATTCTTAGCATTCAAACAATCATATCATCAACAGCTATCCCAATTCTATACAATCACAAAATTGAAACTAAATTGGAAATAAAATCGGAATGGATGATGGAGGCAACAATGATGAGAAACCTCCTATTCTGAGAAGTAATTTGCGTAGGCTTCTTCTCTATGTCTCTCTTCCTTCTTCTCTTTCTCAATCTCTCGATGAACTCTCTAGGATTCTAAATTATGGCTGATGCAAAAGCTTCCTTCTCTATATTCTTCTTGTTCATTAAATACCTTTTGTGGTCTGAGAAGCCCTAGGGTTTTTTTGAGGTCGAAAAGGTCTAAAAATCCCTCAAAACTTGGCATTTTTAGTTGTTTACATGTCTCCCTGATGTAGGTCACGATCGTGGCCCTGCTGATTACAGGTTTATACCTACTAAGTTTTAATATTTTTATCCTTGATAATATTGCAAGTGCACGGATCATTTACGTAGTACCTAAGGTATTGATCCCGCGAGGAGGAGTAATCTAATCCTAAAATTTAAGGTCAGAAAGTATCAAACAAAAATTTAACAAGAAATGAATTTAAACATGAAAACTAAATAAATGAAATTAGCTAATCAAAGCAATAATTGATAGTTAACACTTAACAAAAACAATCACGAACAACGATTAACAATTTCAAATTAAAAATGAATATCAAATAAAAATTTTGATTGATTTGTTGAGCAATGATAGCACACCTTAGAATTCAACCTACTGAGTTAACCAAAAGAGAGAAATGGAAAATTATTTATCTTTAATGCCAAGCTAACCGATTACGATTTATCGAATTAATGGCTCTAGATGATCCTAAGGTTAATTACTCTCTCTCTCAAGTTATAATTGAACTCTAAAGCATAACCTAATCAGATTATAGGAAGTTGTAATCTCTCAATTAACAATCGATCCAAAACCTAATCAGTTCTTAAGTTCTATAATAAATAATTGGAAACCTATATGTGATCTTTCTACATAAGATTTACTAACCTGGTTTAATTCTGAATCTATTAAATTACCTAACTCTCGTTAGCCCAATTTAATCATTTTTTCTCGTTCACCCTCTCAATTTATTATCGAGATATGAAGTGTAGAATTAGACCACAATTAATTCAATAAACACATAAAACAACCAGATTTCATTAAATTAAAAATAATATTCCAAAGGTGAGTATAGAACATCAATTACAATTCAATTCTATCGTCAAACTATATATCCCAGTTCTATAATCAAATAAAACTAAAATACATAGGAAATAGAACTCGAATGGATGATGGGAGGCTGTGACTTCAGAAAGCTTCTGATTTCGGGAAGCACATCGAGTCTACGTCGTCTTCTTCTTCTCTCTTCCTTTTCCTTCATCTCTTTCTTGATCTCTCAAAGTTCTTTCCTTTAGGGTTTCATCGTGTGGCCGATCAAAAGCTCTCTCTTTTGTTCTTTATGTTCCTTAAATACCTTGGCAGCCCTAGGGTTTCTACGGGGTCGAAATGGTCTAAAATGTTCCTCAAAACTTGACATTTTCACCTATTTTGGCATTCACCCAATGCAGGCCACTATCGAGGCCCTTCTTGCCACGATTGTGGCCAGCGTCTAACCCTTTCTATCATGATCGTGCCTGGATCAGACCTCTCTGTCACGATCATAGCCTATTGAGCCACGATCATGGGCCGTGATTTTAGCCCAAAAGTCTCTAAAACTTCTTCTTTTTTTGTCGTTGACCTTGAAACATTAGCAATCACATCAAGATACCTCAAAAACATAACATTTAAGCTTAAAGACTCATACTAACCCATAAAACACTTAAACACTAAACTAACACAATTAAAACCTAAATACACACTAAACACTCAAATTAACACTTAACACATAGAAAATTAAACCCTAAAACATAATGCAAATCACAATTATCACCTGCATGCCATGAATGTGGGATACATCTATCCTTTCTGAGGCTACAATCATAGGCTGTGTCATGGTCTTCTGTCACAATCATGGTATATGGGCCACGATTGTGGGCTGGCTCCAGTGTTTTTTTCATGATTATGGCCTACTATGCCATAATCGTGGGCCGTTGTTTTGGCTCGAATGTCCGCGAAACTTCTTCGTTCTTCAATGTTGACCCTAAACACTAACAAACACATAAAGGTACCTTAAAAACATAATATTTGAGCTCAAAGACTTAACTAACCTATAAAAAAACACTTAAACAAAATTAATTAACAAACTTACACAATTCTGACCTAAACACATACTAAACAATTAACTTAACACTTAAATTCTAACAAACTAAGCCTTAAAACATGATGCAATTCACACCTATCAACATCCCCACACTTAAATGTTTTCTTGTCCTCAAGCAAATAAAACAACAAACACACAACAAACAACGTAGTAATGAGACAATGGCTTCAACTTCATGAAATAAATTTAACTTTAAACACAATCATTCAAGTTATATAAAATCATTAACACGAAAAATCTACGTTTAAAGGCTTTAAACTAAATATACAAATTAATTGAAATCTATGTATTAATTTAATTACCCTTTTCAATTGCACAAACACATTAATAATTCTTTGGTCATTCAGACTCTGTAACTGCTCCTAAGTACGTTTTCATGAAAAGTCAAGCTATTACAAGTTCGGTTGGTTTTTTATTAGAAAACACAATTTTCATTTTGTTTATTTATTTATTGAACATGGACTTAGTCTTTTTACGCGGAGGCAAACATTGGTAATGAATGTCGATCTGGTTACTCATCTAAGTCATGTTTTTATTAAGCTACTTGGTTGGAACATCATTATAGCTTTTTACTTGAAGATACACATTTATGATACATGTCGATCTAGTTACTCAGTTATATCATTTTCTCAACTGGCTATTAGCTCTATTCATAACCTAAAGGTTAGTGAAATAGTTATATATTTAACAAACATTATTTTTTTATATTTTCTTCCTTGTTTTTTTAGCTACTCGTTTCTATAAAAAATACTAATAACGTTACATAAGTTGAAAAGCCTCAAATTATGAATGAATGTGACAATTTAGAGGGTAGAAAACTCACACTAAATGCTAATTAATCTATATATTTAGCCAAATACCCCAATTCACTAATTTTTGCGAGCTAATGATTCTTCATAAGCTAATAATCTGTGTTCAAAATTAAATCAATTCAAATCCATCTAAGACATTGATACATTCAAACAATTCACAAAATACAACCCAACAACTATCATACCATATGCAAAATCTCATACAAAGCAAAACTTATAACCCTCCCCATACATGAACAACACATTGTCCTTAATGTGAGAAGGGAACAAATAAGCACATAACAAAAGAAGAAACATGAATTAAAATAAACAAAAAATAAAAATAAAAATGAATACTAATTTGGAAAAGAAAGGGGTTTAGACAAAGTCTCATAAAGATGAAGGTGGGGATGGTGTTGGAGGTGGCAATTGAATGCCCTGAGCCTCAAAATATTGATGTATATGACGTATATCCTGGATCTAACATTATTGAGTTCGGGCCATCTCCCTCATCATTCTGGAGTTCTTTGTAAGTGTATCTGTAATCACCTTATTGTTTGTGGAGATTGTATCCAGAACTTTCTTCCAGGCCAGTTCTTCTATCTCTTCTTCCTCTTCGGACTCTTCACTAGTTGAGTCCTCTTCTACCTGCTAAGGTGGCGCTGTACTCGAACTCACCTAACTAGCCTTGATTTTTACATGCATTTTTAACTGATATCCCAAAGTTTCATGTTATGGGACTTAAGGATTTCAGCACGCCATAAATGATTATGATTTAAGAAGTTTGGGAGCAGTACAGTTAAACCACTATAGTCCACGCTATAATACTCAGTAATGGTGAACACTAGGCACCACATACCTAGATTATTGTTCCTCTTATGCAGAGTCGCAACAATAGAATTTAGCACATATATGGAGTTGCACACTAGAATGTTATGATCCATGCACCACAATATAAAGAGTTCCTTTGTTGAACACTTATTAGTTTCTGATTTATCAAAAACTAGTTGACATATGAATTTGTGCAGCAATAAGTGCTCCTAGGTCCTTATTATATTGATATGGGCATTTTTGGCATCGAATTGTTCTAACCTAGTGAGCTCATTCCAATAGCGAGAAGCACGAAAATCATCATACTGATCGATAATGGAAAAATCGAGGAATAGATATATATCACACATAATTTCTATGTTCAGTGCATAAGCTCATCCTTGCAACCTAACCCACATTTCTTTGGGGTTCCTAATTTCATAAAAAAGGGAAGTAAAGAATTCCAAAGTGAGCTCCTAGTAGACAACAAATTGGAAATGTATGAGTTCGGCTCACTGAATTCTTTCAGCTAAGTTCTCTACCTTATCACACAGTTCTAACCTATCAAGCATTTCAAAATTAAAATACTTAAGGACTATAATTTGTTTAGCATTGAGGTATTGAAAACAAATACCTTCCTCCTCTATGTAAACCGACAAGGGTGCTCCAAAGTTTGCTGCTTTGTTCCTTCTTCCTTATCCCAAAACTTGATTTTGTCCCAATGATTGCTACCATGTGGCTGATTGCTTAATGTGCGGCATATTGGCTTGTGAATAGGTAGAAATTGGAAGAAATTTGGAAGTTTGAAATTTGGTAGAGAAGTGAGAGTGTTTGAATGTTTAAGCTTAGAGAGACAAAGTAAAAATGAAAGTGAGTGAAAAAGTGAAGTTAAAAATGAATATATAGGTGGTTGGAGGGTAAGATGGTAAAAATTTACTTAAATATTGCGTGTTTCCCTTTTTTACCTAGTCACAAGCCACAATCGTGGCCTGCAATTTTCCACCAATTTTTCATTTTTCTTCTTTTCATTTTTCTTCTCTTATTCTTTCATAGTTTTTCAAAATCACTTTTAAATTCTTTTATGGCCCTTTCACCTCTCTTTTACTTACTTGATCAATCATCCAATTTATATTAAAGTCCTATTCCTTCTTGATTTTAATTAGAGACAAAATAATCCTAACTACGGAATTCAAACTTTCTAACAAAAGCAATCAAAGTGAATAAAATTCCATAAGTCACCTCCCATGCAGCAGTTCTTTTAACGTCAGTAGCTCCACGCTCTTTTTAGCTTACGGTAGTTTGAGTGAATGATGCAATGGTAGTGCAGTCACTAATCTTACAATTTACACACGAGCTACTATGTTATGGTTTCCACCTTCCTTATGATCATCCTTCCTTTGCCTTTTTCTACCTGATCGTTGTTTTCTGAACGCAATCCAGGATCCTCAATATCTTCCCATTCTCCTCGAGGATTGGGTTCCTTGGTATTCATTGGAGGTAATGGAGAACAATAGTCTTTATTTGACACCTTAAAGGTTATTTATTGCTTTCCTGCCCCCAGAGTTAGTTCACCCCCATCGACGTCAATGATTGAGTGAGCAGTGGCCAGGAATAGTCGTTTAAGAACCATAGGGTTTTCACATCTTCTCCAATGTCCAATATATAGAAGTCTGTAGGAAAGGTAAATTTATCAATTTGTACGTCACATCCTTAATAATCCCCTTCGGTTGATGAACTATTCTGTCGACCATCTTCACTAACATCTTTGTGGCTACTAATTCTCTTAACCCTAATTTTAAACTAAAGGTATAGGGAATCATATTGATACTCACTTCCAAATCCACGAATTCCCTGTCTATGTTGATTCCATTAATATTGTAAGGAATGTAAAAATCGCCGAAATCTTCTTTCTTCTATTCTATGTAAAGGTTTTCTTCTTTTATGTGCTCTTTAACCTTCTTCTAGACCAATTCCTTTAGGGTGAGCCTCGTTTATAATTATTCCGTTATGTTCTTAACCTTGTTTGATTAAAAAACCTTATAATTCCTTGTCACCCTACTTGAAATTAACTTCCACTTAGCTATAATAGGGTATGGGATCGAATTCAAATCGAGGTTCTTTATTTGGGTTAATTTTGAACTTTCTTTGAAGGAATTCTATAATTACCTGTCCTTCTCCTTTATCTCCATCTTCCTTCATATGTTTAGGTTCCTTCTTATAGGTCTGAATGAAAGCCATAATTTGTTCTTTTGGGTTAGACTCAGTATTGCTTGGACGGGTTCTTGCATTCCGAGTAGATATTGCCCTTGCTAGTTAACCTACTTAGACTTCTAGATTGTGTATTGACGAGGCATGGTTCTTTATTACTTATTCAAAATTTCTTTTAAGCCTCCTATTTGCATCCTCCTTACTTCCAATTTTATCCAAAATCTTATCTAACTTTGATTCCATCGAATTTGACCTATCTTGTTGTAAGTTTGCTTGTCCTTGTGGCCTGAACTATCCACCAACAATATTTGCCTAAGAGAAGTTAAGGTTATGCTTATAGGTGTTAAAGAAGGGATTGTTACCCCATCCTCTTTCATATTGTGCTCCCATATAATTTACTTACTTTGGATTGCTTTCCTTCATCAAGTAACAGTCCACGGTATTATAGTCTATCTGTTTACATAGTTCACACTTTAGTTGTACGGCTTTCACCCGGGTTAAAGACGAAGTCTTCATGTTGTTGAGCTATCGAGTTAAGATGTTAATTTTGGCTTACATTTCCATCATTTGAGCGACAGTCATAATTCCATTTTGCTCTCGGAATGTAGTAGTCTGTCTACTCTGCTCGTTTGTCCATAAGAAACTATTACTCGTCATCTCCTCTATTAGTTCTTCCACTTCATCAATTGTCTTCCTCATTAGTGATCATCTTGAAGCTGCATCAATCGTGCCTTTCGTCTATGGCTTTACAATGTTGCAATAAGAATTCCTTAGGTAAGTTGTGGCGTGGGCACTTTCGTTGTAAATCCTTGTATCTCTCCCACGCTTTGTAGATTGATTCCCCATCACTTTGCTGAAATTTGGTAATTTCCTTAATGATATTAGTAGTCTTACTTAGGATAAAATACTTATCTAAGAAAGCACAAACTAGTTGATCCCATTTCGTAATATTGGTTAGGTTAAGGGAATGGTACCAAGCATTTGTTCTATCTCTAAGGGTAAAGGAGCAAAGCCCAATTTTGGTCGCATCTTCCAACATCTGATGATACTGAAAGGTATCACAAATTTTGAGGAAGTTCACTATATGTGTGTTATCTTCATTTTTCAATCTATAAAACTGCACATTCTGTTGAAACATATTTAGCGGGCTGGTTTATTTCAAATGAGGCTACTTGAACAGGTAGCCTAGATACTCCTTGGTTATCCACATTGAACCTTGGTCTCATAAAGTCCATAAAGGTCCATTGTTGATGTCCTTGGTTCACTCTGTGGTCCAAATTCTACTGAAATTCCTCAGCCATTGTTGATTTCTCGATTTCTTCTTCTTGTTTATGCTGAGCTTTCCTAATGGTTCGTTCTAGTCGAGTGTCTCTAAGTATAAAGTTTCAGTTGCATGACTTAAATCTCTCATGACTCTTGTGTTCATACAAGAGCACGATTTCTGAAATAGAAAAGAAAGAACAAAATTAAAAATTAAAAATTAAAAATAACTTAACGCCTTAAACTAAAGGAATAAAATAATCTCCTCCTTATCAATAACGCCAAAAACTTGATCGGAGGTTTCTGATATGAATAAGTTTTAATATTTTAACCTCGATATTCTGCAAGCACATGGGTCATTTATGTAGTACCTAAAGTGTTGATCCCATGAGGAGGGTTAATCTAATCCTAAAATTTAGGGCCAACACGATTCATAATAGTTTAGAATGAACAGAATTAAGACAAGAATTTATTTTAATCACTCAATCAATTACAAGAATTAAATTCAAAATATAAACAAAATAGCATATGCAACACCAAATCAAGAATCAACCTAAGAACTATCAATTGAGAGAAAGGGGAATTTTATCTGACTTTAATGAAAACCTAACTGATTATGAATTACTGGATTACCTGTTCTAGACGGTCCTATGGTTGATTACTCTCTCTTGAGTTATAACCATTAACCCTAATTTATAAATTCTAATCAGATTATGGAACTTGCAATCTCTCGATTAACAATCTATCCAAAACCTAAATTAGATTTGACCAAAAACTATCGAAAACATATGCAAGATCTCTCTTCGCACAAATCTATTAATTTGATTTAATTCTCGTTCTATTAAAATACCTAACTCTCATTAGTCCAATTTAATAATATTTCACTCAGTTCAGCCTCTCAGTTTATCACCAAATTATGTAAGTGCATAAATTAAATCACAATTAATCCAGTAAAAACACAACAATCGAATTTCATTAAATCAAAGATAAAATAACCCGAAGGTGAGTTTAGACAATTTTCAACATTCAAACAATCTTATCATCAACGACTATCCCAATTCTATACATTCATAAAGTTGTAACTACTAGAAATAAAATCGAAATGGATGACAAAGGCAGCAATGGCGGGAAACTTCCTATTTCGGGAAGTACTTCACGTAGACTTCTTCTCCATGTCTCTCTTCCTTTTTCTTTCTCAATCTCTTGATGAACTCTCTAGGGTTTCTAAATTGCTGCTGATGAAAAAGTTTCCTTCTATTTGTTCTTCTTGTTTTTTAAATATCTTTTGTGTTCTAAGTAGTTCTAGGGCTTTTCTAGGGCCGAAAAGATTCAAAAAAATCCCTCAAAACTTAATGTTTTTACTTGTTGGCGCATCTACCTGACGTAGGCCACGATCGTGGCAATCAGGCCACAATCGTGGCTGTGTCATAGTCTTCTATCACGATTGTGGCTAGCTCTAGTGCTTATGTTACAGTTGTTGGGTCGCTGTTAAATGTCTCTGAAACTTCTCCATTCTTCGATGCTAACCCTAAAACATTAACAAACAATCAAGGTACCTCAAAAACATAATATTTAAGCTCAAAGACTTGAATAACCTATAAAAAAACACTTAAACATAATTAATTAACAAACCAACACAATTCTAACCTAAACACATTCTAAACGATTAAATTAACACTTAAATACATAACAAACTAAGCCCTAAAACATGATGCAATTCACACCTATTAGTCTAAAATCATACAATTCACACATAATTCACATTACAAAGTCATTCAATCAAGTTCATATTCAATCATGCACATATATATATGTGCTATGTTCAATGAATGCTCAATTACTTTCCCAGTTATGTTTCCTTAATCACAATTCATGCTTACTTAAACATTGTCATTTAATTATGTCTTATTTTCACTTAGGTTTACACCTTAATTAAATTGTTTAATCTAAATTTATCAATCGATCATCAAACTAGTTCATTTCAAGCTTAAATGCATTATAGGAAAGTACCCTATCATTAGTTGTTTCATACATCACTTAAAAGAGAAGTACTTATGTCCAAGCCTTGCCCACAATCATGATAGAACCTTATGCATTAGGCCACGATCGTGGAGACTCTGCCACGATCATGATAGAATGTAAATAATCAGGCCACGATCATGCACTAAAGTCTATGATCGTGAACTGTATTATTCCCTCCAATTCTCCACGAATTCACCTACTTAGATACATCATTTAAACTTCCAATTTTCTAGAATTCATGCTCATCTATGAATCCTCATTTAGACTTGAATTATACTCCAATTTATAGCTTAAAAGTATTTATTTGATAGCTCACAAATCATGGTCTTTCATGTATTAAAAATGAAACCTAAAACTATCATACATTATCATACATATAATCCTAATTCTTTCTTAATTCAAGAAAATTATACTAACATCCTTCTTAAGCATAAATTCACCTTCATTACACTTCAAATTTAGACCTAATTCATCCATAAATCAGCTTATATAATCCGTGAGTTTTCCACACTAAGAGCAAGCATGAAAACTTCTAAGTTTATCTAACACATTTCAGCACATATCATCACCAACATCACATGTATTTCATTTAAATTCAAGAATCATTCTTTTACTATTAAACATGCCATAAAGATCATATTGTTACTTACTTATTAGACTTCCAACATAGCTCAAAACTTCAAGATAACAAATCCTTCCAAGCATACAAATTCAACACAATTCTAAGGTGAAAAGAAATTGATTTTCAGTAGCAAGATGAAGATAACAATAGACTGGTTTCTTAGCTAATTTGTGAAAGATTAAGGTGTGGCTTTCGTGTAACAATTTGGGCTAGGGTTAAACCAACATGTAGAAAGAAGATACGAGTAGTTTCGATGGAGAAGCAAGGAAAGAAGCACTAGAAACTTGGCTGTTGAAGCTTGCTTCATCAACATTCTAGGTGTCATCATTTAATCTCAACATTTGTCTTAAGGCATGGAAGACATTTGACTAATTAAGATGCTGCCATTAATCCACACAATAAGTTGCCATATGTCACCCATTAATTAGTCCATATTTCTATTAATTATTAATCCACTTGTCACTCCTTAACTAATCTATTTGTCAATTAATTACTAGTCTATTTGTCACTCATTAATCTATGCCAAATGTCACCCAATTATAGGCTTAGTAACCCTAATTTTTCATGTATCAATTTATCCTACCACTTGGCATTTTTCCTAATCCAAATGTACATATTAAATTCAACAATCTCCCAATTAATAACATTTAATTTCAAATTACTAATTGGAATCTAATCAAACCAAAATCTAAGACATAAAAATTCACAATTCACATCATAGTCATTTTAAAATCTTTCATACCCCGGGATATGTCAATTGAGTGCAGATGTTGTCTTTGTAATGTGCAAAAATATCAATATTCATGTGTGTATGCTATGCAAATGAAATTCTCTTAATGATATTTTTCACTTTCTATGTTCTAGGTTTTTAACCCTAGATATATTTTGAAAATCGGATATTACAGACTTGATGTTGGAGAATAGAGGGAATGTTAGGTATTGTCCTATTGATGATGAGATTGTGTAGAAAGAAAAGAAAAGAGATGAACAACTTCATGTATAATCATGTGTAAATCTTGAATTAAATGAGCATAGATTTCACCAATAGTAGGAATTTCAATTTTCTTGCTATTACAATATTTTAAAAAAAATTATTACCTCAGTATTTTAATATGATGAAGAAAAAGATGTGACAAATGTTTACAATTGATAAATAGGTTGCATTTCAGCATGCTAGGTCTAATGCTAAATTGGAAGTGTAATGCCCCAAAATATACTCTAGATGAAATGTTACATGTTCATGAAAGTACATGAATGATATATTTTAAAATTGTGATATGATTGAGAATTCCATATGACTTGAATTTTTTGGTATGCGATTATAGCTAGTAATTTGGAATTAATTATAATCATTACAAAATTGAGGTATTTACATGTACATTTGGACTAGGAGAAATTGTGAAGTGATAAGATAAGTTGGTACATGGAAATTAGTATAACTAAGCCTATACTTTGAGTGGCATTTGGTAGCATTAGTGAGTGACAAATGGCCTAATAAAGTTGTGACATTTGGCATGACTAATGCATTGGCATATGGTAGCATGATGAGAAGACAAGTGGCTCACTCCTATGTTTTCCATGTAGGTCCCTTTATGGAAGGACATGTTTCCCTTCAAGGTTAGGACACCTTGCAAAGCAAGAGCTGAATCATTCCAACCTATTTGATGTTTTCCATTTTCTCTCTATTCTTGCTCTTCTTCACTGAAATCTCTCATCCTCTCTCAAATTCTGGAATTTTGCTTGAATTTAGATTATCAACCCTTGGAAGCTTTGTAAGTTATTTCATTAAGAAGTAGTTCTTGTGATTCTATGTATTATTACGTTGTTAATGCTGAAAGTTGCATGTTAAACTTAGGTACGTGCTGATTGTTTGGAAGCTTGGTTTAGCTGGATTTTTAGAGTTGAATTTCAAGTTTAGTAAGGTAAGGGAGTACTAAAATTGGTACCATGATAGGACATATATTGTTTGATGTTTGAAGTAGATATAATGTGTACTGAATTAATGAAGAATTAGGGTTAGAAATTTGATAGGTGCTGGGTACTCATTAAAAGGTGTGCTTCCACTGAACATCCATCAGTTTTTAAGCCATATATTAATTTATATTTAACATAATGGGATTATTTTAAATTCATATTAAAATAGATGCATTTATCTACAACATTCATGAAGAAGTCAAATTTGAATTCTATCATTAAAAGCTTTGAAATTTAGCTTGCAGTTGAGTTCTGGCTTTGGCTGCAGAACTGTCCCTGATGGAAATTTGTGTCCTATTTTTCAACGATTAAACTGTATTGATGTAGACCAAATTAGACAAAGTTATCTTCATAAACATTGTATTTTATCCTCTCAGATTTCTAATGGTATAAATTTTATAATTATTGGATAACATAATTGAGAGATATGAGTTTTACAATTTTGAGTTCACAACAGGAGTTCATGATCGTGCACAAGCATAATCATGTACAAACCCTTCAATCATGGAAGTGCACGATCTGTAACATCCCGTTTCCATACAAAGGGCTGAATGATAGAAACAGGTACACGAGTGATTAATCAGAGAAATTAGGAAAACACATCTCATGCTCATGCATTAGTGAACAGTGATTTTTGCATATGAAAAATATCTGTACATGCATTCATGACATTTTCCCGGTATAATTGTGAATAAATGGGAATTTTGAAAATTAGGCTTTGAGTGTGTAAAAATTTTGTTGGAGTGGGTCATTAGGGTTTTGAGATTTTTAGAGAATTATAGAAATTTTCTGGGAATTTTTCGGAGTCATTTCCAGACCCGAAAAACTGTTAAGAGACAGAATAGAGGTTTACCGGTAGTGAAAATAACCGTCCAATGGCATTATAAACCTAGACATATGGAATTAAGAATTTTTGAATTGAGCCATTAGAATTTTAGAGAGAAATTGGGAATTGAATTCGAAGAAAATTTAGTAAACCAATGAGAGTTTGACATGTGGCAAGTGACACATGTCACTTGCCTACATGCCCACTTGTTTATGCATTAAAAAGTATTTTAGTTGCTTCTTGAGTCTTCATTCACGACTCTTCTTGCACCTTCTTCATTTATTAAGTGTTTTGTGTGTTAAGAGAGCAT
>JANZXR010176512.1:0-33039 GCA_027575705.1 Erythroxylum echinodendron
AAGGAATAATCCCTTTTCTGCGTCACCCTTTATCTCTGCTCACTGTGTGCATTGCTGCGCCTCTGCTTGGTCTGCCTCCTGCGTGCTTTGCTATTAGAGTGATTTTCGTTTTTTCCACTGTAGCTCTCCTCTTTGGCCAGCTTCTTTTTTTCCCCTGTTTTTACGTATCTCTCACACTCTCCCCAGTCCATGCTCACCACCTTCAACTCTTCTCTTTTTTTATTTTCTGTTCACGCACACCCTCAGCTTTTCTATTTTTTTCTCAGTCCACTGCTCTTCTCCTTGGTGGCTAGCATTTTTAAGCTGGTTTTTGTGTAGCTCCTTTTTCAGTTCATGTTATTTTCCTCCAGTCCACGTCCTCTTCTCAGCCAACGTTAATTTCTCAGTCCACCCCTCTCCTTTTTTTTTAGTTCACGCACTACCTCATCTCTTCTATCTTTTTTCTTCTTTGATTTTTCTGCTTCTTTAGTTCTCCCCCTCCTCTCCTGCACTTTAATCCTTTTATTTTAGTCCTCTCTTATGTAGTGCGTCTCCAGCTGGTGGGGTTGCTGCGTTATTTTTCCAGCCCTACTTTCTTTCTTTCCAGCCATCCTCTTTCTGCTTTGGCATGGGTTTCTATTCTGCGTGGGTCTTTGCTTGATGTCCCTAGCTCTGTGTTATCTTTTCTGCTACCTGTGTCTTCAATTAAAAGCTATTTTCCTTGTTTCTTTTTTCCTTTTCCCTGGTGCTCCTCGTGCTGTGGCTCTTTTGTGTGCGTCCTTGGTAGGTCTCTCCTGGCTGTGCTTCGCATGGTGTCTCCTGTGTGCCTCCTTCCACTGTAGCCAGATGTCCCCAATTTTATTATTCTCCCCTTTAAAACCCAGTCCCCCCTTGTTCCTGCGTGTTGTTCTCCTCCCCATGCCAACGACAACGTTTTTTTTCCAACTCCTTACTGTTTTCTACGGCAACGTTTTAGTCTCTCCCTTGTGCCTCCCAGAAGCTTTCTCCTTGGTGGCTAGCGTTTTAGTGTAAAATGCAAGGTCTGCTCTCCACATGCTAAGTGCTGGTACCTTGTATTTAGTGAATTAATTGTTGGTCCATGAATAGTATCCTTTGCTTCTTTTCTTTTGTGTTTCCACTGCACTGTTGTATAGCTTCATTTTATTGTTGGGTTGGACTTCCTTCATTTAATTCAACTAAAGTCAATTGTATTTCCTACAAATTAAACATGAACCACCATTAATGCAGATTCAGATAAACTAAACAATTTAGCAGGAACAATATGTATAAAACCTAATGATTGTATGCAAAAACTAAGAGAAAATGTCACTCATTCTAACGAGAAAATGTATTCAACAGCTAAATGGGATGTAGCTATGAATGATGAAATGCAATCCTTGTATGATAATGAGACATTTGAACTGGTGAAGCTTCGTAGGGACAGAAAAGCCTTGAAGAATAAGTGGATCTATAGGATGAAGCAAGAAGACAATTCATCATCTCCGCGATTTAAAGCCAGATTAGTTGTCAAGGGCTTCAGTTAAAAAAGGTGGATTGATTTTGAGGAGATTTTCTCACCAGTAGTCAAGATGTCTTCTATTCGAGTTATAATGGGCTTGGCTACTACTTTTGTTTTAGAGATTGAGCAGGTGGATGTGAAGACTGATTTCCTCTATGGTGACTTAAAGGAGGAGATTTACATGAAGCAGCCAGAAGGTTTTGTAATGAAGGGAAAAGAAGGTTATGTTTGCAAATTGAAGAAGAGCTTGTATGGTTTAAAACAAGCATTGAGGCAATGGTACAAGAAGTTTGAGTCTTTTATGGTTCAACAAGGCTACAAGAAGACTACTTCTAATCATTATACTTTTTTGCAATAATTTTTTGATAATGACTTCAATAGTTTTTTGTTGTATGTTGATGACATGCTTATTGTAGGTCCTAACTCTTCAAGAATTAAGAATTTGAAGAATGAGTTGAACAAGTCCTTAGCTATGAAAGACTTAGGACCAGTAAAGCAGATTCTTGGCATAAGAGTTATTCGTAACAGGAAATGCAAGAAGTTATGGCTATCTCAGGAGAGGTATGTTGAGAAGGTACTACAACGGTTTAATATGGTTAAGGCAAAGCTGTAAGTACACCTCTTTCCTCATCCCTTAGATTGAGTGTGATGTAATCTCCTTCTAATGAGCAAGTTGATAAGGAATACATGCAAAAGGTTCCTTATGCATCTGTAGTAGGTAGTTTGATATATGACATGGCTTGTACAAGACCAGATATAGCTCATGTAGTTGGCATAGTTAGTAGATTTCTTTCTAATCCAGGAAAAGAGAATTGGAATGCAGTTAAGTGTATTTTGAGATATCTCCGTGGCACTTCTAGTTTGAAGTTATGCTATGGGACTGATGAGCCTATGCTTTGTGATTATACAGATTCTAATATGGCTGGGGATATTGATTCAAGAAAGTCTACGTTTGGTTATTTGATTACCTTTGCAGGGGAGGGGGTTGTGACATGACAATCCAGGTTGTAAAAATGCATTGCTTTGTCTACCACGAAGGCTAAATTCATTGTAGCCATTGAAGCTTGTAAGGAGTTATTATGGATAAAAAAGTTCATGAACGAGCTTGGGTTCACTCAGAAGAGATATGTGCTGTTTTACTATAGTTAGAGTGCTGTTCTTCTTGGTAAGAATCCTACTTTTCATGGTAGATCAAAACATATTGATGTGAGGTATCATTGGATCCGTGATGTTTTGAATTCTAAGTATGTTGAGCTTGAAAAGATACATACAGATGATAATGGTGCTGATATGTGCACTAAAGCTCTGCCAAGAATGAAATTTGAAGTATATCGTTTGAGTGCCGATTTGGCATCCTGTTCCACATAGTCGGAAAGGAGGAGAATTGTTGAGTTTGGATATTCCCTCCTATATGGTAAAAACCTATTGTTAAGTAATTTCACTTCAAACCTAAGGGTATTTATGTATTTTCACCCAAGAGATATTTTTGTCTTTTCACTTAGGATATATAAACTCCATTTTTAGTCGTAGGGTTTTGTGTGTGAGGTTGTCATTTTTCAAGACCAGAAAATATAGAGAGAGAGAAGTGAAGAAGAAGAAAATTCCATATTTGATCTACCTGTTTTCCATCGACGATCAGACGGTGAATTTTGCTCCGATTGGGCTAATTTTTGGTGAAGAGGTAGAAGACTCTTTGTTTTTGATTCTGAAATGGTGGGATTCTATTTTAGAGATCCAAAATTTGAGGTTTTATTATCAAAACCGCGCTATTTGTTTGGGCTTTTCCAGTATTGTCGAGCTTCACCATTTTCAACGGTTGGGCTGTCATTCTTTGTCTGACTGAGCTGATTTTTGGTGAGATTGTTCTTGGCTTCCTGTTCGTTACTTTGAAAAGTAGAGATTGGATTTTAACAGTGGGAACCTTTCCTGAAATTGTTAGAACAGAGGGTTGTTGTTGTGATTCCCGCTTAGTGTTATTCTCTACTTATTATGTTAGTATGATGTTGAACCTTTGATTTCTAGTTGTTATGGTTGCTGGAAATTTGTAAGACATTACGTTTGATATTCAATTTCATTTACTTAGATCAGAAGGAGATCTCGTGGTTTTTATCATTCATATCAAAGGAGTTTTTTGCCACGTTAAAGAAATTCTTGTGTTCATGTGGTGAATGTTTTTGATTGATTGTTTTGGGCAGCCTATATATGTTTTAGCTGCTGCAATTTTTGCTCATTTATACTCCTAATAGATTCACTCAAGTGGGAAAGGTTATTATCTTGTTGTCGTGACTGCTTCCTTCCCAATAGGATTAAAGAAGAAAAGTTATGATATTGAGCAAATTAAATGGTTAGTTCTTGAACAATAACTGTCCAATTAATAGTAGCACTTAGTAGTTGATACATCTTATTTAGAGATGTGGGTTTTTTTGATTGCTAAAGAGTTATAATGTTGCTTTTGGTTACTCTCATAACTGTTATGTGATTAGCCAAAGTTGTGTTAGAAACGAAGACTAGTGAATTAAGAAAAATAATAAAAAAACCTCTGTATATATTTTATTAATGCAGAATAATACTTATATAAAAATACAAAATAACTCTTAAACTTCTCAAGAAATGAAACACAGTAATATCAATTAATATCTATTTGATAACTACCTATAATTCCAAATAGACTCCTAGAAGTAATAACATATTTATTTTAAGTTTATATTTTCAAAGTATAAATTTTCAAAACTCCCCCTTAAATTCAACTTTGGTTATGCCAAATCTTGTTTTCAGTCTTGTAAAATCTTTAGCCTTCAATGCCTTGGTGGATATGTGTGAAATTTGATCATGAGATTTCACATACTTGAGTTGTACTTCCTTCTTGTTGCTGTACTCTAGTATAAAATGTAATCTTGTACTTATATGCCGGGTCCTATAATGGAAAATAGGATTTTTTTTCCTAATGCAATTATAGATATGTTATTAACAAAAATCTCAGTAGCTTCTTCTTGTGACATATACATCATTTTTAACAACTTCTTAACCATATAACAAGACAAACACAAGTAGTTGCAGCCACATACTTTGCTTTACATGTTGAAAGAGTTACGATGGGTTGCTTCTTTGAACTCCAAGTAAATACAACATCTCCAAGTCTAAACAGAAAACCATTAGTACTTTTTCTATCATTAACATCACTTCTCGAATCATTATTGTTGTAACCAACCAGATTGCAATTATGGGA
Organism: Erythroxylum echinodendron; assembly: GCA_027575705.1. Lineage (NCBI taxonomy): Eukaryota > Viridiplantae > Streptophyta > Magnoliopsida > Malpighiales > Erythroxylaceae > Erythroxylum > Erythroxylum echinodendron. The sequence goes on from JANZXR010176512.1 coordinate 4,725, forward strand.
AGATGAATAACACAAGCCATAACCAAGAGTATCTTTAACATACTCAAGATCCTTGTACTAGCCTTAAAATGAGTAACAATTGGAGACTTTAGATATCGACTAATAATTCCATCCTCATAAGGAATATCATGTCTAAAACAAGTCAAGTACCTCAAATTTTCAACAAGCTTTCTGTACACAGTTGAATCCACTTTTTCATTATCATCAAATCTTGACAGCTTTACTTCATATTTAACTGGTATAGAAACTAGTTGACAATTTTCCTTGTTGAATTCTTTCAAAATCTTTGTTGCATAATTCTTTTGTGAGACAAAAATGCCTTCGTTAGATTGCTTCACTTCAATTCCAAGATGATAGGACATAAGTCCTATATCAATCATCTCAAATTCTACAGTTATCTCCTTTTTAAATTCATCAAATGAGGCTGAATTTTTTCTTGTAAACATTAATTTATCAATATACGAATAAACAATTAACCTCATTTTTCTTCACATAAATACCATATTCATGTGGACATTTTATGAACTCCTTTTAAGCAATGTAATTATCAATGCAGCTGTACCAAACTCTTGATGCTTTCTTTAAACTATATAAGGCCTTCTTCAACTTTAACACTTTATCTTCATGACCTTTGACAACATATCCAAGAGGTTGTTTAATATAAACATCCTCCTCTATGTTTCTATTAAAAAATGTAGATTTGACATCCATTTGATAAATTCTCCATTTGTTTTGTGCAGCTAATGCCATGATTAATCTGATTATTTCCACAAAAACAACCAGAGCACAGACTTTATCGTAATCAATGTCTCGTTATTGGTTATAATCCTTAGCAACCAATTTAGCTTTGAACTTTTCCACTTCTCTTCTTTCATTTTTCTTGATTTTGTAAATCCATTTGACACCAATAATATGCTTGTCTTTTGGAAGGATTTCCAATCTCCATGTATAATTTTTGTAAATGAAATTTATTTCTTCAACCGTATCCTTTCTCCATTTTTTAATCTTCTACTGCATCTTCAAAGTTTAATGGTTCTACACTTGCAAACAAACAAAAAAGAGCAGAAATGTTGATTTCATTAGTGTCTAAATAAATTTCTTGAAGACTTCTCATCCTTTGAGGCCTTTCAGATGAGCTTTAAAGTTTCAAATCAATATGAATTGCTATAGGAGAAGACACCCTAGTAGACATAGGCTGTTTATTTTCATTTTGAATAAAATCAGAATCAAACAATGGAAGAAAGTTGTAATCTTCTTCTTGATTTTCCTAGTTCTACCAATGATCTTTATGAAACTTGGCATCTCACATAAAATTAATCTTTTTGCTTCTAGGATTATAAGGTCTATAACTCTTAGAATTTGTATTATAGCCAATAAATGCAAGCCTCTCACTTTTATCATCTAGCTTTACTCTTGTTTCATTAACAATATGAGCATATGCAACACAACCAAAAACTCTTAAATGAGAAAGAGTTGGTTTTTTACCGCTCTATGCCTTTTGAGGAGTAATTTTTTGCAAGATTTTTATAGAACATCTGTTGCTTAAATATATAACTGAAAATTTAACTTCTACCTAGAGTTCTTTAGGCATATGTTTGCTCTTTAACATGCTTCTAGTCATGTCAAGAATGGTTCTATTCTTTCTCTACACAATACCATTTTGTTGTGGTGACCTTGGGACTGGCAAGAATCTTTTAATTTCATGAGATTCACAGAAATCATCAAATTGTTTGGAAGTGAACTCACCAACTCTATCTATTCTCAAGGCTTTAATCAAATAGTTACTTTCATTTTCCTCTAGATTTTGAATTTTTTGAAGGTCTCAAAAGGTTCAAATTTCTCCTTCAAAAAATAAGCCCAAGTTTTTCAACTAAAACATCAATAAACAATATGAAATACTTGTTCTTACCAAGAGAAAGAGGATTAATTGGGTCACATATATCAGCATGTACAAGTTGGAGTGACTTTGATGATCTTGAAAATGACTCTTTTGGAAAGCTATTTCTGAAATGCTTCCCATAAATACAACCTATACAAATCTGATTTGGATGATCAATAAGAGGCAAGCCATGTATCATATTTTCTTTCAACAATTTCTTCAAATTATCAAAGTTCAAATATCCCATTCGTTGATGCCAAAGTCAAGAAGAATCTGACACACGAGTTTTTAAACACTTCCCATTATCATTTTGAAGTTTATGAGAAAACATTACGTTCTTTGACATTTTAACTTTAGCAAGTAACTTATCTTCATAAACTCTAATCATTAATTCTCCACCCTTCAATAGAATATCATAGCCTTTCTTCAAAAGTTGGCCTAAACTCAAAATGTTTGCTTTGAGCAAAGGCACATAATATACTTGAGAAATAAATTGATGATATCCATTTTTAGCCAAAATCAGAATATTACCTATCCTTTTAACATTCACATTTCTGTCGTCTCCAAAAGAAATAATTCTTTTAAAAGATTCATTTAAAGAAATAAATAAGTTTTTATTGCCTGTCGTGGATGCTTGACCGATGTCCAAAAACTATATTTCTCGATATTTTTCTTTATTATACGTTAATAAGAAGGTTGATTTTTTTCATTTTATCCTTTTGCACAATAAACTTTGTCTTCCTTTTCTTCTCCATTTATACATTCAAAGGTATAATGACCGTATTTTTCACAATTATAACACTACACATATGCTCTTTTAGCACCCTTTTTGTGTCAAGTTCCTCTGCCACGTCCTCTTACTGGTTGTCTCTAATTTGAATCTTCAAAGTTGTTGGAGTTTCTATCAAATATTCCTCTTCCTATACCTTGATAATTTCCACGTCCATGACCACAAATTTGCCTCTTCCTCTTCCTCTTTGAGTAAAATCCTTCTTTCATACTTTTCCTTTTAAAGACAATTTCAAAAGAAAAACTTGATCAGATTGATGCTCCTTCTCTATCATCCGTTCTTCATGAGCTTGCAATAAGCCCATCAACTCATCAATAGACATTGAACCTAGATCCTTTGATTCTTTAATTGCTATAAGAACATACTCAAATTTTGGATCCAAAGACCTTAAAATATTTTAAACAACATGTGAATCTTGTAGAGTTTCTCCTTATCTTCTAAGTTGGTTAACAATTAACTGAACTCTAGAAAAATCTGAAGAAATTGATTATGAGCTTTTCATCTTCAGAGACTCGAACTCAGCTCTCAAGGTTTGACGACGTACTTTGAGCACCTTATCACTGCCTTTAAAAGAATTCTGCAGAATTTCCCATGCTTCTTTGACTCTTGATGTGCATGAAACTTTTTCAAACATTCTTTCATCCAAACACATATGGATGAGGGTCAAAGCTTGTTGGTCTTTCTTTCGAGCTTTATGCAGAGCATCCCTCTGTGCTTGCATCAAAACATCTTTATTTTCAAGTTGTTTAATTCTTTTTTCAATAACATCCCATGCATCTTGCGATCCAAGAAAAGCTTGCATACAAATACACCAATTATCATAACTCTCTTTTGTGAGTTTTAGGAATTGCCAGGGAAATATGCCTCCATTCATCATTGTTGGACCAAAACATAGCTCTGATACCACTTTGTTAGAAACAGAGGATAGCAAATTTAGAAAAATAACAAAAAAACCTCTGTGTATATTTCATCAATGTAGAATAATACTTGGATAGAAATACAAAACAATTCTTAGACTTATCAAGAAACTAAACACATTAATATATATTTGATAACTCACACATAATTCGAAATAGACTCCTAGAGATAATAATATACTTATTTTGACTTTATATTTTCAACAAGTTGAACTAGTAATATTTCCTTATATATTAACTAGTTGAGTTTAGACATGCTAAATTTTGAGCTTAATGTCTTTTCTTCCATAGAACTTTATGAACTCTGTAACAATGCAAGCCTTTCTAAGCATTGAAAATGAGCAAAAGAATCCCCATTTCAAGTTGTCTCCTAACGTTTAACTATAGCTATAAACCAAGTGTACTTAATTTCAATTTTCATTCTTCTGTGGGGTTTGGTTTTCTATAGTCTGTAATAAGATCATTTGCTCGTACTTCCACTAACAAATGAGTATATAAGTAACAAAGTCCCTCTCTTCCATATTTCCACTAAAAAACCACTCTCTTGCATAGTTCCGCTAGATTTTATCAATAAAACCTAAATTTTACTAACCATTTTGTGCTTTTTAATATTAGAAATTGGGTACCTATATTTTGTTTGCATATGCACCAAGAAAATTTAGCATAAGTTCTGGTGATGAAGATGACTATTAGGAATATTAAATAAGAAATTTTTTCTAGATACTAGCTAAATTTTGAAAACTATCCTATTCGACCATGTGAAATAAGCCCTTGTATTTAAAGTCAGAAACCTTTTGCTTTCTGTTGGAAGTTGGAATGGGAAGAAATCCCACATTGGAAAGAAGAAGAAGAAAAGAAGGCCTTATAAGCTAAAAAGAGCTAAACCAAAATGCCTAAGGGCATTTTGGTGGTGGACCTCCTAACATCAAACCCAACGCTCTCTCTCTCTCTCTCATGCACTCACTTCTCCTTATTTCGAGCCCATCATATTTTTCAACATGGTATCAAAGTCCATCGGCTTTGTTTCGACCCATGAAGATCCTGAGAATCCTGGCATATTGGACTTCATAAATTCAAATAAGTCTTGCGGCCCAATAACTAAAGCCCAGTGAAGAAAAGCTCAGTGAGGAAGACCCAAGCATCACAGACCAGACAAGTCTTGCGACCCAATACTATAAGCCCAATGAAGAAGGCTCAGTGAGGAAGATTGAAGGCAAAAGATAAGACCTCCGGCCCAATACCTGAAGCCCAGTGAAGAAAGGCTTAGTGAGAAAGACCCAGGCATCATAGACTTGTGGCATCTGAAGTTCAACAAGAGTACAAACTCAGACATAGATATGTGGCCTTTGAGACTCCAAGTGAACACAAGTCCAAGCACAAAAGGGTCAAAAAAGCCCAAGAAGCACAAGAAGAAAAAGAAGAAAAAAATTGAAGGCAAGTCACAATTGAGCCAAGGCCAGTTGGACTTGAGGGGGAGTGTTGGAAGTTAGAATAGGAAGAAATCCCACATTAGAAAGGAGAAGAAGAAGAGAGGGCCTTATAAGCTAAAAAGAGCCAAACTAAAATGCCTAAGGGTATTTTGATGGTGGACCTCCTAATATCAAGCTCAATGCTTTTTCTCTCTCTCATGCACTTACTCCTCCTTATTTCGGGCTGGCACATTTTCCAACACTTTCTAAAGAGTCAATTTGGATCCTCAAACATTGCTAATCTTATATTACAAAGTGACAAACTTCAATGCAGAATAGTAACTAGCTAAGAGAATCCAAAGAGTATATAGATATGTAAATCTAGTAAGCTCTGGGCTTTACTATATATCAGACCAGGTGACGGATTTCTCAACTGTCCATACACCAGTTGGATCACAGTAGACTCAATGAAACGGCCAAATTCTCCAACCGTGCATCGATGCCACCATACATGACCTTTCCACATCCAATTGTAGTTTCAGTGAATCTTTAATACAGTTGAGAAAGAACAAGAGCTGTAATCTTCTGTTGGTCTTATTATTTATCATAACTTGATTCACATATGGTCTTTCTTCAGTTGGTTTACCATATGTGTGTGTGGTTTCATACAAACAGAGAGAGAGAGTATATATGTGACTCAACTCACAAAACAAGACCAACCATAGACAACCATAGACACCGTGCCCTCTCAATGGCCTTTTCTCGGGATTCAAAACCAGTGAAGCTTCTTCTCTGCTTTGTTTTATGGCACTTGGCTCTCTATTCTTGTTAAGGTTTCTTCTTTCTGTCAATTTAGATATTTCTATTTCACCTCCTGCGCCTATCTATAACTTTGCTAGCTTCTTCACTTACTTTCAGCTTTCTCTTTAAACGTGAAGTTCCTAGTTCCTAATATATATGTTTCGAGTAATTGTTCGCTATCGAATCTGTTGCTACTTTGCATACGATTTCTGGGCTATTTTCGGTATGATCTGTTATCAATACTTTTGATATGTAAGAATAGGTTCAGAATAGTGCATCAGCTCGTGGTTCCTTGTTCTCGTTGTTTGTTTCTTCTGTTTTCAAAAAGTTAGCATAAAGATGGCAACTTTTATGGTATATTTATCTTATTTGTCTTCCTTCAATAGACCAAAAGAAATGAAGACAAAGCAGTCGTCAAACGGTGGATTAATTACAGAAAAAGACAGGGTCATTGCATTGATGGTACGTGTAAATGTATTTTAGTAGCTCTACACTACTAATCTGTTACAAACTATAATTATGCGACTCCAATATATCCCTACACTACACACCGAAACATCATTAACAGGCTTAGACTAATGCCTTGATTATAGAGCTGAGATTTTCATTGTATAATGCAATGCAGGTGATGCGAAGTACCACAAGTATCGGTACCCATTTATCAGAAAAGCGAGCTCTTTCTTTTCATCATCTTCATTGTCATCAAGTAGTGGAACAGACAATGGGTACGATTACATAATTGTCAGCAGGATGTCCCTTTGCAACAACACTCCCACATAACAGGAGTGTTTTGTTGCTTGAAAGAGGCGGCTTGCCTTTTTCCCATGCAAACGTCTCATTCATGAGGAATTTCCATATCAACCCTCGCAGACACGTCGCCCAGTTCTGCTCACAGTTCTTTGTTTCCAATGACGATTTCCTCAATTCCAGTGCTAGGATTTTGGGTGGTGGCAGTTGTATTTACTCTATAACGAGTACAAGGTATATGCTATAAACTCCAAACCTCATGTCCAAATCTCATCTCCAATTGTTATGAATTTTGGCCTCATGGGCTGTATGTAAATAGAGACCTAACAAGTACATATCGTAGCTGTACGTGCCAGAGGGTTTCATTAACTTTTTCCTCTCAATTCTTTTAATGTTATTAGAACAATTGTCAAGTTATCAATAACTTGAAAAAAATTTAGGAAATGCATGGTCAAAAATAAATGGTCTTTGAATTCAAAGGGTAGGAATAGTACTGTTATGTTGGGAAGCATTTACTATGTTCATGCAAATTGTTAATATTTGTGGGAGGGGCCGATATGAGAGCATTCATTTTAAAAGAAAGAGTGGAGTCAGGTCCAAAGGTGAATGTAACCATTACCCAAATTGGCCATATGGTCCACGGTACCTACACCTGGACCATATTTAATGGAATTTGGTATGCATTTATAGTAGTTCATACCATTTCTTATCAGTTCCCTAACCACAGTGCAAAATTTATCATAGTAACTTAAATTGACATGATTCTGAAATTGAGATTGTTGACGTGATTAATGCAAATGTTTCTTGTTGAATATGAAGCAGTGTCTGTTTTCTGTTAATTACATGTCGCTGGATTACAAGGTATGAGTTAAATCTAGGGTGTACTTATAATGTAGGTTTATAAAGAAAGTGGGTTGGGATGCAATGTTGGTGAATGAGTCATATGCATAGGATGAGAAGCAAATTGTTCATCAACCAAAGGTTGCACCCTGGCAGGTTGCTGTAAGGGACAGTCTTTTGGATATTGGGGTGCCACCATTTAATTGATTTACATATAACCATATTACTGGAACTAAGATTGGTGGCACCATTTTTGATCGATTCAGTCGGCGGCACACACGACTGTTAAACTACTCACTACAACCAACCCTCAGAAGCTCAGTGTTGGTGTTTTGCCGCAGTTCAGAAAGTTTTGTTTGATACATTAGGAATTTCAAAATTCTTCTTGCATTGGAACTCGCATCTGTTTCATTTTTACATCCAATATTTTAAGCCGAATTACAGAGGCAGCAATATTCCTATGCTTTGGGTACAAAAATTATATACTTCAAATGATCTGAAGTTGGTTTTGTGATGGTTTTTATTAACATCTTTTACTCAAGAAAGAAGCCAAAGGCAGTGGGAGTTGTTTTCAAAGATGAAAATGGTGAACAGCATCAAGCTTTTCTGTCAACTAACAGAAAAGTAATATTGTCAAGTGGAGCTATTGGCATGCCACCAATGCTGTTGCTTAGTGGAGTTGGCCCAACAGCTGATCTTGAAAAAATGAACATTCATGTGGTACTAGAAAACTATTTTGTTGGGAAAGGAATGGCGGACAATCCCATAAATTCAGTTTTCATTCCTATGAAAAAAAACTGTTCAGTAGTCCCTGATCCAAACTGTAGGAATTACCAAGATGGGCATGTACATTGAAGCTAGCAGTGGACATTCCAATGATAGCATACATTGTCACCATGAAATTATGTCTGCTGAGGTAGGAATACCTTCAAATTGTTTGAAAATTGTGAGTTTCTTTGGTTGTTTTTCTCTTTTGGGTTTAGTTTGAATCATATACATCAAGTTTCAATTCTGTTGCATGATCAGACGAGGCAACTATCCACCATTACTAAGCAAAGAACAGAAGAAGCTATTCAAGCTTATATAAAGAAAAAGGAGTTACCACATGAGGCATTCAAGGAAGGCTTCATTCTAGAGAAGATTGCCAATCCTGTTTCTACGGGACATTTCAGTTTGATCAACACCAATGTTGCTGATAACCCATCTATCACCTTCAACTACTTCAAGCATCCATATGATCTAAGACATTATGTTAAAGGCATTCGAATGGTTACAAAGATTGTGCAATCTCAGAACTTTAAGAACATGACAGTATTTAACAAGTCGACTGCCCAGAGAATCTTGAACATGATAGTTCATGCTAACATTATCCTTGTTCCTAGGCATCCCAATGACACCAAGTCCTTGGAGCAGTTTTGCAAGGACACTGTGATCACAATTTGGCACTATCATGGAGGTGTAAAATTGGCAAGGTTGTGAACTCCGACTACCAAGTTCTTGGTGTCGAGGGGCTTCGTATTGTTTATGGCTCAGTGTTTGACGAGTCCCCTGGCCCTATCCTCAAGCCACTGTCATGATGATGGCCTGGTAAGAACCCAACCACCATTCTTGTACAATTTTACTGATTTTTTTATCCAACTAACTATAAATTTACATAGCAACTTATTCTTGTCTGAATTGCAGATACACAGGATTGAAGCTTTTGAGAGGTAAAGAAGAACGTGAAGCTGTATTCTAAAGGAAGGACTCAAGTAGGGACATAAGTAGTGAAATTACACGCAGCCATAAATTTGTTAGTAGTAAGTAGTTTGAGTATTAGCAGAAAAAGGCCTGCCATCTGTAACTGTGACTCATCTTTGATGATAAGAGGAAAAATAAAAAGAAGTTAATGACAGTTTTTAATTTTTGGCTTGCTTTTATTGATGATGAAGTGGCCTATATATAGGCATTCTATATATAGCTGCCAAAAGTTGTTAAAACTAATTGAAAGAGAAACAAATAGCAAAGTATTCTAGAAAACAATCTGTAACAAGCCCAACAGAAAGTTGAAATAGAGAGAACGAGAAACTAGCACAACAGAAACAAAGAGAGGTGGGCCTGGGCCATTCTTCCTTCATTTTTCCATGGAACCCTTTTCCACCTAGTTCATCATGCCCCCACAAGTTGAAGAGTATTCATTGTGTACTCCCAGCTTGGCTAATAAATATTGAAATGCAAATGTGGGGAGTGCTTTGGTGAGGATATCTACCAACTGTGAGTGCGAATTGACTGGAAGAAGATGAATGACATTTGCCTGCATTTTCTCTCGGATAACATCACAGTCAATTTCAATGTGCTTGGTTTGTTTGTGGAAGACTGGCCTTTTAGCAATGTGAATGACTGAGTTGTTGTCATAGTAGAGGTATGCAGCTTGTGGATTGGAGATTCCAAAATCTTGAAAAAGGAACTGTAACTATTGAAGTTCGCATGTTGATATGACTAGAGCGTGATACTCGGCTTCGGAAGAATTTTTTGAAATTGTGGCTTATTTTTTGGACTTCTAGGAAATTAAGGAAAAGCCTAAGAAGACACAGAAGCTAGTAACTAATTTGCGAGTATCAACACATGTTACCCAGTTCGAATTAGAGAAAGCCGGTAATTGCAGCGGAGAATCAGAAGGAAAGAGAAGTCCTTGACCAGGAGTGCGTTTCAGATATTGCAAAACTCTATGTATGGCTTCCATGTGAAGAGTGTTAGGTTTGTCGAGGAATTGGGAGAGTTGTTGTACAGCAAAACTTATGTCAGGTCTTATGTTTGTGAGATAAAGTAGCTTTCCAATCAATTGGCAATATGGAGTTTTGTCTAGTAAGTGTTCGCCATGTGAAAATAACCTTGTATTTGGCATCATCGGAGTGGAAAGAGGCATCGAATTGAGGAAGCCAGTTTCTTTGAGCAAGTCAAGGGTATATTTTCTTTGGGAGAAGTCGATGTGTTTGGAAGATCTTGTTAATTCAAAACCTAGAATGCATTTAGCAACGCCTAAGTATTTAATTTGAATTCATTATCAAGAAATTGTTTGGTGGCAATGATGAGTGAAAGATTGTTCCTAGTAAGTATTACATCGTCCACGTAGATGAGTAAGAAGAAAAAGTAATCATTCTTCTTTTTTATGAATAGGGAATGGTCAGAGCTGGAATGAATGAAGCGATTGGTAATAAGAGCGGAGGTCAGCTTTATATACCATTGACGACTTGCTTGCTTGAGATCGTAGAGGCTCTTTTTTAGGCGGCATACCATACCCAGATAGGGTAGAGTGAGTCTAGGAGGAGGCTTTATATAGACTTCCTCATAGAGGTCTCCATGTAAGAATGTGTCGTTGATATCAAGTTGGTGAAGAAACCAGTTTTGAGATGCAGCAAGAGCAAAAAAGACTCAAATTGTGGTGAGTTTTTCTACGGGGAGAACGTTTCAGTGTAATCAAAGCATGGTTATTAAGTGAACCCTTTAGCCATGAGCCTACTTTTTCAGCGTTGGAAGCTTCCATTAGTATTGAATTTCAAGCGATGGATCCATTTAGAGTTTATTGCAATTTTGCTAGGAGGAAGAAAGGTAAGTTTCTATGTTTGATTTTGTTCCAGGGCTTATAATTCAGCTTGCATTACTTCTTTCCATCCCTCATATTACATTGCTTCCATATAGGTTTTGGCTTCTGTTAAAGTGGTGATAGAGTTAATTTAGTGCTAGTGGGTTTTAGTGAGGTGATGATACAAAATGACTAATGCTATAGTAAGTGGTGAGGAGTGATGAATTGTGGGGTGGTCATAGGATGTAAGTAGGCAGGGGGCTTTGATGGTCTGGTTGAGCGATGAGGTTATAGTTATGGGCATTTGAGAAGGAGGTGGTGTAGGTGGGTTAGATGGAGTATCTAGTGGTGGTGGTGGAGTGAAAATGGTTGGAGTACCGTTGTTATTAGGAGAAATGGTGTCATATGATGGTGTATCAATATATGTAGGTAGAATGACTAAAGGTATGAGTGATTCAGATGAAGGGTTTGAAAAAGGGAACTTATTCTCATATAAGATCATGTCTTTGGAAAGAAATATGTCTTAGTGTGCAGACCATATAGCTTGTAGCTCTTTGTACCTATCGAAAAACCAAGAAAAAGACACTTTCTTGCTTGAATATCAAAATTTCCTCTTTTTGCTTCTTTAATGGATGTAAAATAGAGACAACCCAACACTCTTAATTGAGCAAGGTTAGGGTTCGAATTAAACACAACATAATAAGGTGATCTATTTGAAAGGATGGGTGAGGTTACTCTATTTATTAGGTAAACTGCACGTAAAATGCATTAAGACTAAATTTTTATTGGCAAATTGGCTTGCATTTTTAGTGCTATAGCAACACTTAGGATATGTTGATGTTTTCTCTTAACCTTTCCATTTTTTTTGAGGGGTTTCAATGCAAGTAATTTTATATAGGATTCCATTATGGTTATAAAATTCAGGCATGGAAAATTCTAGCCTCCATCACTTCTTAACAAATTAGCTTTTTGCCAAATTGCCTTTCTACATAGGCAATGAAATTTTTAATGAGTTGTCTGGTTTCATATTTCAACTTCATCAGATACACCCAAGTTATGCGACTATTATCATTAACAACTATCAGAAAGTAACAATGGACAATAATGGATGGAGTGTGATAAGGCCCACAAATGTCCATATGCACAAGATCAAAACAAGATGAAGTAATAGAAGAACTTAAATGGAAAGATAATCTTTTTTATTTAGCAGCTATCTTGTTGAGAAGCAACAGTATAAAGTAATGAGGAGGTAACTTGTTGAGGAGGTGACATATAGTATAATCCATTAACTTGCTTAGCAAAAACAATCTTCTTCAAAGAGTTAGGATCCGAAATAAAACATGAGTCATTAAAAAAGGTTAGTCAGTAGTGAGAAGATTTTGTGAGCTGGCTAACTTAAATGAGATGAAAAGAGAAAGTGGGAATATAAAGGACGTTAGTGAAGACAAATGACCTAATATGAATAGATCCAATGTGTGACACAGGGATGTTTTGGCCATTAGGGAGCCTTATATGCGTTCCATCAACTGATTTGTAAATGTTCAAAAATTAAAGAGAGCATACAATATGATATGTGGCTCCGAAATCCAAAATCCAAATTGATGACCACAGAGAGGAATTGTTAGGTAAGGTATTGCCTTGAGCATGCTTGGAAATTGTATTAACATGTGTCATGAATGATGCACTTTCTTTTAAATTTGAATTTTTTTATAACAGGTTCAACATTTGGTGGTACTATTCTGCAATCAAGTTATACTCGTGATTGGCTGGAATGAATCTTTTGACTCATCAATGATATCATAACCATATCCTGATTTTAGGTATGCATCTACCTGATTTGCTACTTTAAATTTAGGTTTGTTAAGGTCTCTGGCTTGATGTTGATTGTTTCAGTTGTTTAGGGAAAAGTTTGGTGGATAGCTATGCTTTTTGTGCCACTTTTCTTTAATATGTCATGAGTTGCCACAGTAGGTACATAAAGGTTTCTTGGTTGACTGGAAATGTCTTTTAGGTTCAGATCTAGCAAAAAAGGCTTAAAGTTCTATAATAGGGTTGAAAATAGTGTATGATGTGATCTATTTAGTTGTCTTTCATATTGAGCAACCATAGAAAGGACTTTTTTAATATCGGGAAGACGATCTAGTAATATTATTTGAGATTTTACTATAGCATAAGAGTCATTAAGACCTATAAGAAACCTGATGACACAATTTGATTTTTGATATGTCTTGTTGATTGTCAAGAAATCACAAGAACACTAAGTTCACACTTGCATCTGAGGAGAGGTCTCAAGTTAAAGAGTTCATCCCAAAGCATCTTTAGATGCTTATAATAGTTAGACAAAATAAGATTACCTTGCCTGAAGTTATATGTTTCCTTTTGTAGCTCTGAGATTTTGAAGGAGTTAGCTTGTGAAAATTGATCATGTAGATCTTTCCAAACCTCTACTGTAGAGTTAAACCATATGATGCTTTGAGCTATAGAGTCACTTAAAGAGCACATCAACTGTGAGAAAACCATAATGTTGCAACGTTCCTATTAAATATAAGTAGGTGAGTTTCTTGGTGGTACGACGATACTACCATTTATAAATTTGAGTTACTTTTTTTAATGTAAAGCCATTCTAATTGATTGGGACCATGAGTGGTAATTAGGACCAGTCAAAGGAGAGGAAACAAGGATAAGAGACTGTTTCTCATTAGGATGTAGGTAGGAGGGTGAGGTAGGGTATTTTTCTGGTCTAGTGGCAGGTTGTGTTTGGTTTGAATTTCCAAGCATACTGGTGTAGGAAGGAGCACCTGAAATGGTAATAAAGCTATACTGAAAACATCAAAAACCTAGGCAATGTTAGACGTAACAAAAAAAAATGAAGCCATTAAAGAACAAAGGACAAAAAAAGGTACATAGTAGGAATGCTCTGATACCATGACAAACTTTAATTTTTGGCTTGCTTTTATTAATGATGAAGAGGCCTCTATATAGGCATTCTATACATAGCTGCTAAAAGTTGTTACAACTAATTGAAGGAGAAACAAATTCCAGAAAACAATCTGTAACAAACCTAACAGAAAGTTGAAATAGAGAGAGCACAAAACTAGCGCAACGGAAACAAAGAGAGGTGGGCCTGGGCCTTTCTTCCTTCATTCTTCCATGGAATCCTTTTCCACCTGGTTCATTAGTTAACAAGCTAAATCATACGTTTAATGTTCTTTTAAATCACTAACCATATCTTACGCAAGTTAGGTACCAATATTTTGACAAAAAGCATTCCTGATTTGGACTATAACTGAATGTTTGCTTTGACTCCATAGTTAAGGTTCTGGGATAAATTGAGAACTCATGTAGAGTTAGGTGATCAAATCATAGAAGGCAACAACCGAAGTTTCCAATTGCAGTATATAGTTTTTAATAAATTAACAATAATTATTTTGGATATAATTCTTTCATTTTAGTTTCAAATAAGATTATAAATTTATCAACATAAATACCATATTTTTATTTCAATTTTTAAATGAATAAAAAATATTACTTAAGATATATATCAAAATTTATACCAAGCATTTATTTGATTAGGCTTAACAATATAATAAAAAAATTACAATACATTTATAATTTTTAAAACAACTAATTTTATTATATTACAAGACTTCCAAATTATTGATAGCCACCACTCATAGACTACATAATATGTTCTTTTATATATTATTACTTAATCCAATTCATGCACTAGAATGGTATATTTCTAGGTCATCAAAAGGACTTGCCTCCTTTCCTGTTGTTGGGGATTTAACCCTATCAAGTTTTAGTAGGAGCGTGGTTAAAATGGTAGAAATTAATGTATTAATAATCAATGAGAATTAGTAATAGAAATATTCTAAGTTAAATATTTGCAAGAGAAATAAATAATTTGAATCAAATAATAGTATTAAAATAAAAATATACAATTTTATATGATTTGACTTTGTTCACATCCACTGAAAAAGAAGAAAAAAACTCTGAATTTTTTTCAGTAAATTATATATATACAAATTTAGAAATTTTTATAAAGTATATAGTATATATACAAAGTGATTTAATTTTCAAATTAAAATATTCACATACACCCAAAACTTCACTTAAAATCAAGTATCAAACTTTATATATTTTCCTTTCTAACTTTTTATGTATAAAAAGTGAGTTAATTTTTTGGAAAATTAATTTTTAATGACTATTTTTAACTAAATGTTAGAGGATGCTGTCAATAAAAAAAGTTATGAATAGTGTTATACTTATTTTTATGCCTAAAAATCTATGTTCTAAAGTTTTCAATTTATGTACATAATACAAACTAAAAAAGTTAATGATTGATGTTTTGCACCGAAAATTATTGCAATTACATAGTTTGTAAAAACAAGAACCTATTGCTAAATTTCTTTTGAATTAATTAGTCTCGTTATATCTCACTTTGTTTTTTTAAAAAGACAAGTCATTATACTTGATTTTTCAAATCCTTTAATAATCACCATTTAGATCACACCATAAAATTTCCACTCTAACTTGACCAAGATATAAAATTAATAAAATTATACTTTTTTAAAAAAATATGCTTAACATAATACATATCAAATATTAGAATCTAGGGTAAAAGACATAGACTTCTCTTACATAGTTTAACATTTTTTTGAAAGATCCCTTACTTTTTAAAATCTATAAAAACTTGTAGGTTTTAGGTTTTCAGAAACCTCCTTCTCTTAGACTTCAGTTAAAAAATAACAATGAAATGCACACGTCATAAACATCAAACTTATACTAAGCAAATGATGCTTACATAACAATTTAACTTAGTTCTTAAAATTGAATGGAATTAGTTAATTCCTACTTAAACTAATAATTTATTAAAATTATTTTAAATTATTAATTTAAGTTGAATTTAATTGTTTCGATTCTGATTTAAAAAGTTGAATTAGGTTACCATATTAGTGTTATTTGATTAGTTCATGTTTGATTATCATATTATGTATGTTTCATCTTCATTTTTAATTAAAGTCTAAAAGAATGGGGTTTTTTGGAAAGCTACGAGGAGTTTTTCAGAATTTTAACTATTAGGAGGGTTTTTTAAATTTTCTTAAACTACATAGGAGATCTATGTCTTTTACTCTAAAATTATAATTAAGTCTAAACAATACTCAAACTTTAAAACAGTAAGAAAGAGAATATATTTATTAGATTGTTTGTATCAATTTTCTTTATAATTATATCACCATGAAAATTTACATCTGAAATAAAGGGCTTTAAAGTGTTTGGTCCTCTCGCATAACATTTGATCATTAGTCAAATACATAACGCTTTAAGTATTAGAACGAACAATTAATGCCTTAAAATCCAAATTAAGTTTAGTAAACAGATCTCTAAACTAAACAACTTTTTCTTTTGAAGAATGCAAAGGTATATTATTCCCTGAAAGGAAGCATGACTACAGAAGTCATTGTGAACTAGTCCAGGAGACAATTATAAAGCAAGCTGGTTGAGCAGGAGTTTAAACCATTTATTGTGTCATACAACAAGATGTTTTCCTATGCAATTTGGCAAGTTAGAGCTAATGGTAGGACTGGTATCATGTTTAAGCATAAACAAACATAAATGCATTCTGACATTCTTACTTAGTATTTTAAAGAACTATTCCTTATTTGAGCAAATTGGAGAACATTTACATGTTCTTCTCATCCCAAATACATATGATTAAATAAGATAGTGAGGTGTAAAATCCCTATATGTCACCTTAGGTCAAGAAAGTTAGTTTTAAGCTTGATTTAGCTAAATCTTTCCAATTATAGGGGCACTTTCAAATTATAATTCCTTAAGACATTGTTCCATGTCTTGTTTGTGTAGTTATATTGAAAGAATGAATGATCTGACTTTCTAGTCCCTTTTTGGACAGAATGCACTAATTAGCGATGAATAGAAACTTGTTAAGTTTGTGTAGGGTGAGAAGGATGGCTAGCTATAAGGTATGAGTAGATCTACTATAAGGTATGAGTAGATCTAAGGCATTGATCTTTTCACCAGAATAATTTATACCAAGTTATTAGGGGATTGTTTTTTGATATAAGGATTTGTATGAATAATTTGTATAACTTCCAAAGGAAGTAAGTTTTCAAAAAATTCTATCCTCAGGGGTTCTTCTCTAATATGAGGCTGTTTAAAAATTAGACTACGTTAGAGATTGGAGGCAAAATTGAGATGGCATTAAGGATAGGCAAGGCATTTACCACCTTGTCCTTCTCAGAGATGATGCTTCTCAATTCCCAACCTAATTGATGCATTCAATTCTTAACCTGTTTGTTATTCTGCCCAAGAACTTTATGAATGAAGAAGAATTGGTTAGGATTTTGAAGTTCCAAATATTGAATTCTTGATATAATAGGCATATACTCACCTAACTCATAATTACTACTTATCCTTAATTAGTCTCCAAGCCTTTTAGTCAAAAGTACTTAATCTATTAGCTTGGTTAAGATGATGCCTAAGCGACCTTAATTTTTAGGTCTATATGCATCAATCCATTTGATTTTGACTTTAGAATCATTGAGCTTAGAACCTAACCATAGAAATCTCCTAAGAATACTATCAGTGTTTTGGTGATGCTTTTTAGGAAAACCAAAAAGGAGGCCTAGTAGGTAAAATTAGATTTAAGGATGAAACTGATTAATTGAGCTCTTCCAGTTAAGGACAAGGCTCTTAAACTCTAGTTGCTAATTCTTGAAAAAAATTTGTCTATGAGAGGATTGAAATTAGAGTATTTTGGCTTTGTTAAAGAGATTGTTACTTCATAATAATTAACTAGCAAAATAAGTACTTTGCATTTTGTAGATGACAACTATATTCTTTGATTGATAGTACTAGCTAAAATATACAAAGCACTCTTTTCTTTGTTAACGCACAAATAATATAACTTATTGAACATTTTTAGAGTTATGATGAAGGAGGCTATAAAGTTGCTTTCTTCTCCTGAAAGTAAGAACAAATCGTATGCAAAGTTTAACTTTTGTACCTAACATGATACTTAAAAGCCTTGTTCCTCTCTATAACTCATCAACAACCTATTGAATACTTCCATAAGTAAGGAGAATAGGTTCCCTTACCTGATCTTTCTAGCTCCCTTGATTAGGCTTAATCACTCTCCTTTTACTAAAATTTTAAATGACATAAAAGTTATGTGTTGTTCTATCTAGGCAATAAAAACATAAAGAAAAATATATGCTTACAATGTATTGATGATGAATGGCCAGTTAACAAAATCATAGGCCATTTGAAAGTTAATCTTGAAAGAATAGTTCTTATAACTATTTTTTCTATTATAATGTTTGAATAAGTCTTAGATAATGGAAATATTCTCACAAATCTATCTACCTAATATGTAAGTCGTTAAGTATACCAATACAATTTTGAAGGATACAATTTAGTCTTTTAATATTTGAGATTACTTTGTAAATGGAATTACATCAAGTTATTGGGTGATAATCTCTCATGGTTCTCTAATCTCTATCTTTAGGTAAACAACTTATAAAATTGCGATTGATTTCCTTAAGCAGTCTTTTCTTCCTAAAAGATTTCCAGGCTGTATCCACATGAAGATGATTTATTAAGGACTATGTTTTAATGAAGAAACTAAAATTTAGGCCATCAAGCCTTAGTGCCTTAAAAGGATTAAGTGATTCAAAAGCATCAACAATTTCATGTGTTGTCGCCAGTCTGGATAAGAATTCCATCTTTTGACAAGATAATTTATCTTGAATTATTTCTCTATTAAGCCTTGAAAAGGAGAAAGTTGTGGATGGAGTTCCCAGAGAGCTAGAAAAGTGTTTTACAACCTCTTTGAGAATTTGACTTTTGAGTATGTATCAGTGTATAAGAACTTAAAATAGAGATAATTTTGTTGGTGAATTGCCTTAAAATCACAGCTCTATGGGAAAAAAATGTAATTCCTATTTCCATCTTTCAACCAAGTGTTCCTTAATCTTTGCTTCATCAATGAGAAACCATAGTTAACAACTTGAGAGTAGTTATGAGAAGCTTTTCTCTCCTTTTCCTGTAGGGTTGGAGATTAAGGATTCTAATACAGCTCATATTAAGTCTTATCTAATGCTCCCTTTAAAGTTCGTAGAAGCTGGTGAGTGTTACCAACATTTTCCCAATGGAAAGATTTAAGCTCATCCTTTAATTTGCACATTTTCCTAATAAATATGAATTGTTTAGTACTTACAAAGTTACAGTTGATACCTCTTTCATTACTTCATTAAAGCCTACAAAATCACTAAAAAGATATTAAACACAAAAGGTCTTTTAGTGTGAGGGCTGGAATTATTTAATTGCACAACAATAGGTGAGTGATCAGAGAAACCAACATTAGGAAAAGTGGCTTTAGTGTGGGGTAGAGCCTGCTACCACTCTAGATTGATAAAACTTCAATCCAATTTCTTTCTCAGAAAGGTGTTCCCTATATGTTTTTTGCTTCAAGTGAAGAAATTCCCCTCATATTGCATATCAGTGACTTGTATGTCATTAATGTAAATCCTCACATAATGATCTAAGAGGTCATTAACCTTAGCTTTTTCTAGGTGAATGATGGCATTTAAATCCCTCATTAGTAGCTAAGGCTCCTTTACATTGGATGATATTTCTTTGAGTTTTGACCATATTAAGGTGAATTGAAAGCAATAGTTTATTGTATAGATTATAGATACACTCATAATTAGGTTCATCAGTTTAAAGATAACTCTAGTATGAACTAAATGATCCAACTCCAAGAAATAAGGATTTCAACTTTGACTATATTGAATAATAACAAAATTCTACCATTAGGTTGAGTATTGAAATTGTCTCCTATCTTCCCACAGTTAGGAAAAAAAGCTAAGTTATAATTTTCACATCTAGTTTTGGATTCCAAAATACCTATTAGTTAATGTTTAATTCCAAAATGTAATCTTTAAGCATAAGTTTTTTAGATGGGGGTTCAGTCCCCTAACATTCTAGGCTATTACTATCATGTATTTAGATCAGAGGAAGAAGATATCTTCTTCATATTGGATCTTATTCTGCTTGCATGTTTGAAATTTTCATCATCCTTTATGACTTCAGGTGATCCATAATGTTTTGCAAGGAGCATTTATCTTAAAAGCCATAATGTTTTTGCTTAGCTTAAGGACTGTGGTCTTAATTATTATATCTAGTTTAGCAAAATCGTTAGCTTGAGGAACAAGGCGGTTTCTTCATTAGTGAGATCAAATTCATGAAAAATGGTCCTTATGTTTTTATCAAAAATACTTGCACTAGGGGGTGTCTAAGTTGTTTCATTATCCCCTTCAAACAATTCTTGTGAAAAGCTTGCTTTAAAGCTTTTTCAATAGGTTCCCAGTTTTTATAGGGAATAGAGTCAAAGGTCTACAGGCTTAAGTGACCTTAACAACATCCTCAACCAAATCAAGATTGTCATTTAACTTAAGAATTGGAATTTCATTAACTAAATCCTTCATTTCTTCTTCTACAGCACATATTCTTGTATAATTGACTATGGTGTCATAATGTTTTCTTTACCTAGGTATAATGGTCTTCCAACGAAGCTGGCAATGTGACTCAATCTAGCCATTGTCCAGTATTCAAGTAAAATCCCATCGAAGAACATCCAATAGGTATATTGAAGTGTTTAATTTCTTTAATATTAACACCAAGATTCTAATTTTAGAGTAGGATTGGCTTTTTTTAAACATGTCAAGTCCTAACTCCATCACCTTCCTTACTAAGGAGCTACTTAAAAATTTGAAGGAAGATGTCTTCATTATTGATGAGAAATTCCTTGAGGGCAAGTTGTTTCTAGTGAGTGTGAGCCTAGGATTTCATAACTGGAGAGGGTAATCTTTTGTCTAATAAATATCCAATAAGAGTCACATTCCACCTATACGCTCTAGCTTTCAGGGTATTAATGGGAGGAGCAATAACAATGTCGTATGAGGTCCTATTTAGCATATAATAAGTGAGCTTATAATTAGAACTAGAGTCCCCTACCACCTGAGTTCATGTTTTCCTAATTATAGCTGACAAATCTTTAGCTTAAGTGGTATCCTGAGTGTTCATTGCGCTAGTAAAGGTCAAGGGAATAGAGATAAGGTTACTATTTGGGAAAGGTGTTTAGGTAGGATAGTGTTCAATTAAAGGCATGAAGTGGGTTGAACTTTTTGACATTGCCAAAAATGGTAAACTTGTAAATAGTGTTGAAGAAGATAAGTGGGAACATGACGTAACAAAGAAATGCATACACTGCTAGAGCACCAAAGGGAAGAAAGTAGAAGGAATGGAAGTAGGGAGAGGAATAGAGTTTAAGGATTACGGAAAATGCAAGCCATTCATAAAATTTAATGAAGAAAGAGATGCTTGAGCTTCTCTCTCGTAATTCATTCCTTTAGAAAATTTTTAAAACATTTTGCAATTATTATAAAATGAACACAATCTCTATAATAGAGAGAGTAACTTTAACCTATAAAATTGCTTTCTAACTAACTATACAATAAAACAATTACAACAACAACAACAATAACAAAAATAACAAGAACAAGAACAATATCAACGTCACAGTAGGAATCTTGATGCAGGATTTGTGAAGATCCATAAGCACATAGTCTTACCCTTAGTTAGTAGAGAAGTTTTTTTATAGAACCATAAAAAGAAAAAGGTTTTTGAAAAAGGTTGGAAGAAAACAGTAGCTAAATACATAAAGAAATAACTGCATAAATAAAAAATAAAAATAAATAAATAAAAGTAAAATAAAGATAAAAATAAGTACACAATTAAAAAAATAAAATAAATAAATAAAACAAGCAAGCAAGCAATTGAAAATAAAAATACCAAATAAATAAATAAAATAACTAAAGGAGTAAGTGCTATAAAAAAGTATTAAGGCTTAATAAAAGACGCAATAATTGAAGAAAATAGTTCAAAAGGCCTATGAAAAGAGAAGGAACTCTTTATATAGGGTCCTTTAATTGAATTCTAGTTCATTAAAGTTTCCTATTAAGGGTCAAGTTTATAATAAACTTTAATAGGGTCATATCGTTCTTGATCACCTCCCCTCAATTCTTCTTGGGTATTCTCTTCTTTTCTTAAAGTCCCTAAATATAATCTTCTTTTATCTTCTCACTAGGGCATCAGAATATCTCCTCTTAATATATTTGAACCATATGGTCCTTACCTCCCTTAATTTACTATTAACGTTAACCATAATTGACTTATCTCTTACCACTACATTCTTGACCTTATCTCTTTTTGTAAAGGTGCACATCCAGCGGAATATCTTTATCTTCAACACCGTTAACTTATGACTATGTAACTATTTAATGAGCCAATTGTCTCATAGAGCATGGTTAGGCTAATTCTTAAACAATAGAATTTTCCTTTTAGCTTGAGTGATATATTCTTCTCACATAAAACTTCTGAGGTGCCTCTCCATTTAAGTCACCCTGATTTGATATGATGAACTATGTATCTCACCACTGCTTTGAATGATAGATCCAAGGTACTTAAAATAATCTCTCTATGCTATAACGTTTGTACGATCTCCATATTGGACAAAACCCTTCGACTTAAAAAGTTACACTTTAAGTAATCAATCTTAGTCCTACTCAATTTAAAGCCTTTTAACTTTAATGTATCCCTCCAAAGTTTTAGCTTGACATTATCACCCTCTTTTGTTTCATACAATAAAATAATGTTCTCAGTAAACAACATACATTAAGGCATATCTCCTTAGATATTCATAGTAAACTCTGCTACAACTACTACAAACAGGAAAGAGCTCAATGAGAATACTTAGTGTACTCTGATATTGATAGAAAAATTCTCTGTATCCCCTTTTGTTGTACTTACTATAGCCTTAACACCTTTATACATAACCCTAATAACTCGTTTATAGGATACATTAACTCTCATAGCTTTTAAACATCTCCATATGACTTCCTTACGTACCTTGTCATAATCTTTCTCTAAATCAATAAAAACCATGTATAGGTCCCTCTATTTATCCCTATAATATTTCATTAATTTTATAAGGAGAAAAATAGATTCTATCATGGACCTATTTGGTATAAATCCAAATTGGATATCTGAGATAGGTATACCTTTTCTCACTCTTGTTATAATACACTTCCACTCTTCACCTCCTCAAAGCTTCTTTAATTTCTACTTTATGATATGCCAACAATAATTGAAGCTATGATATTGTTCAAAAGTTCCAAGGTCACCTAACAAAATGTTGTTATCCCCTCCCTCATTAAAAAGCATATAGAAGTATCTTTTCTATCTTCTTTTGATGTCATTTTTATCCTTGAGCATTTGTCCTACTTCATCCTCTATATAGCAAACTTGATTCAAGTTCCTTGCTTTCTATTCCTTAAAGCAAACTTGATTCAAGTTCCTTGCTTTCTATTCCTTAACTCTTGCTAACTTAAAAATATCTTTTTTCTCTATCTTTAGTTTCCAATCTTTGATATAAGTTTTTGTAGGCTCTACTTTGGGCTTCTGAAACTAACTTCTTGGCCCTCTTTCTTTACCAACTTATAACTCTCTCTATTGGCTACCCTCTCTTCATTTGTGTTGATATCCAATAGAGCTTTATATGTAGCTTTCTTGATCTTCACCTTGTTTTACAAGTCTTCTTTCCACCACCAAGACTCTTTTTTAGTTGCTACTTCCTCCCATATCAAGTTAGCGTTAGTCCTCACGCTTCTTTAAATATTATTCTATCCTTAATTTGTTCCACAATATTCCCTCTTAGATCCAACATATAACTCTAGTGCATCTCTGAGAACTTTTCTTCTTTTTTGTAACCCTTAATTATAAGATTAATAACCAACAATCTATGTTGAGTTAACAAGTATGCATTACCTATCATTTTACAATCCTTGTAACTAGGTCAATCGCTTTGTCTCATGAGAACCTCCTCTATCCAATATCACTGATATAGTCTTAGTCTATGTAACTAAGCAATTATTCTTTTTTCTTTCTAAAATGTAGATATGAATTTGTACTGCCTCGTAGGCATTTTAAAATCCACTTTATATCCTACCACTGATCCTTTTCAAAATTGACACTATCCCCTTAATGAGGCTAGGGGCAAATGATACACTTTATAAGGATGCTATAACAATCACCTATCAATGTGTACCTACCCTAGGTCAATAAGGAAAAATGTTGAAACTAACTGGAAAGAGATTCCTGAGAGGGGATTATAACAAACTAATAAGTATTAAGGATCACGTGAGGGAGACACAACCACTAAATCCTCAATATTAAACTGCTGGTTTTGAAAACTCTATTGTAAGATTGGAAGGGGTCAACACTCACAAACAAAGTGAATTGGATGGAGAATTGATGTGCTCACCAACAGGCTTGGCAGAAGCCATACAAAGTGCTTGCTTAAAGGAGAATACCTAGAAGGGGAAATAAGTAAATGTTGGTCCACTAGGAGCCTACACACAATAAAAGAATGAGTAAAAATACAATCATTTATATGAATACATATAATAAAAGATCGAGTGAAAATACAGTTAGTTGTAACCCCATGGAGCTCCTTAAGGAGGATACCATCAAAGATCAAAGAAAAGGATGATTCTCCACTAATCTCTAGTTTGTATGGTTTTAGAAGTGTTAGTAAGGAGGATACTATAAGTACCTCTTCCCTTAGCATTTCTATTATTACTTGGAATATTAGGGGACTAAGGTGCTCTAAGAAAAGACTAATTTTAAAGAATTTTGTCAACGATTCTTATCTAGCCATCATAAGATTGATAAAAACCAAAATCAGTCCTCAAAACTTAGTACTTTTGAATATGTTAGGAAATAATTGGGATTTTGTAACCAATCAGCAACACCACCATTTTAGGAGGGTCATTATAGGGTATGACTCCTGCAAAGTAAAGGTGGACATTATTCTATCTATCGACCAACTAATCCAAATAACTATTTTCTTCTTATGAGAAAACATAATGATTAATAAAACTTTTATTTATGGGTCGCATCACCCCTTCTAATGGAAAAACTTATGGGATAACTTAACCTCAATCTATAGCAATATTACTAGTCCTTGGCTTACTATTAGGGATGTTAACAATATATTATACATATCAAAGGTTGAAGGTTATAACTACCTAACAAATTACTCAAATGACTTTATAGAATGTGTTGAAAGAATTAAAGTTGTTGCCTTAAGGCTGAAGGGTACTTTTACATATGGATTAATAAACAATGCTCTAATTGGAATATCTAAACAAAGCTTGATAGGGCTATGTGTAATGAAAAGTGGTTGGTGTAGATCCCTAAGAGAAAAGTAGTTTTTGACAATCCCCTCTATTTAGATCATTCGCATTATAATATAAAACCTATTTGATAGACATAAAAGGGAAGCCCTTTCAAATTTAACAACTTTCTTACTTGTGTAGAAGGTTTGAAGAGGCTATAAGGGGGGGACTATCTACTAAATTTGCTAGCCATAAGATGTTTATATACATCCAAAAGCTGAAGCAAGTCAAATAACAAGTCAAGAAACTCAATTCCATTAGAACCTCTGATATTAGGAAGTTGTTAAAAATGGCTATTGAGTAGTTATCTACTATTTAAGGAATTGTATACCAACATCATAGAGATTGAGCCCTAATTGAGCAATTAAAAAATGCTTTAAAGGATTGATTGGATGCTGATTGGAACCACAGTTCTATTATGATGCAAAAAGGAAAGATAAGCTAGCGAAAGAAAGGAGATAGATATAAAATTTTTTTTCACAATATGATTATTGCCAAAAATATATTACCAAAATATGTTTTGTAGTCAGACAAGATGGAGTAACATTTATAGCTATGAGGAGATTAAGGAGGAGACTTATAGGTACTTTCAATCTTTCCTAGGTTCCCCCTCTTTTAGTAACGTTTATACTTAATCCTTTCAATCTTTCATCAATAACCAGTTTACCCAAAAGGAAATTGAATTATAGGATAAACCTGTTGATTCCATAGACATTGAAAGGATTGTGTTTGAGCTAAGGGCATGTAAATCCCTTAAATCTAATGGTGTTAATAGGCAGTCCTACTAGAAAAATTTGCATATTCTTAGATGAACTATCAATGAGGTAATTCTAAAATTCTTTGAGAAAGGAAAAATCCTAATAGAGATTAACAAACTTTTATATATCTAGTCCCTAAATGTAAAAACCCAAAGTAGTTGCTTCCATAAGATCAATTTAAAGTTGCTAGCAAATAGGCTAAAGCATATTATAAAATCAGTGATTAAAGACACTTAACGTGCCTTCCTTGATGAAAGACTCATTAGTGATAATGTATGAATTGCCTAGGAGTTGTTCAAGGGGTATAGCATGAATAAGGCACCTAAGAATTGTGTCTTAAAATTTTATTTTCATAAAGCCTTTAAACCTATTAGTTAGGATTTCATCCTCTAACTTTTAAAGGTTTTCAACTTCTCTAATAATTCCAAGCATTGGCTGAAACTATGTATTACCTCTACTTTCTTCAGTGTGTTGATTAATGGGGATCCTAATAAGTTGTTAAAATGGGGGAGGGATAAGGAAAGGGGACCATATATCCCCTTGCAGTTTCATCCTATAAATGGAAGCTTTAAACAGGTTGATCAAGCACTTTATTAGAAAGGAAAACATGGTTCAAATACCATAGTAGGTGTAGCAAAATTGGAATTTTTAGTTTAGAATTTGCTAATAATCTGCTACTATTTTCTAAGGCTAATAAGTAATCTAAAAAGATCCTCATGAAAGCATTATCCTCATTCAAAGGGGTTCCCACCCTACCCTTAACAAATCCCCTACCTCGGTCCACACCTCTCAATTAAAAGATTGCAATTTAAATACTACAAAGGCTGGGTAGTTAGAATCATAAAGTCCTTTCTTAGGGTGGGAGAGTGGTGTTGATCAATTTTAAGTTGAGCTCTTTGCATGTTTACTAGCTTTCAACTTCTTTATAGTGTAAGGAGTTACTAAAACACTAGCCATAAACATTAAGAAGTTCCTTTGGAATGGGTTGGGTCATATGAGAGGTATAGCAAAGGCAAAATTATTTAAGTTTTATAAACCTAAGTTTACAGGAGGCTTGGAAATCACTCTTATTAGCCTTTTGTAACAAAATGCTAATTAAGAAAAAAATTATGGAGAATCATGGAGAAGAAGGGTAGAAGTCTATGGGAAGCTAAGCCTGACCCATCTTTCTCTTAGGTTTTAGGCCAACTATTGAAGTTAAGGGAGATACTAGTTGATAGAACCAAATATGTGATTGGTGATGGGGAAACTAGTTTTTAAGTTGAATTTGTTCATTATAAGGCTCAAAGCCCTTTCATAACCTATTAAGCCTTTGTCCCTTCTCCTCCAAGGTTAATGTGTGGATTAATGGAGATCAACGAGGTAATATTCCCCACCAACTTTTCCATATTATCCCTAACTATTCTTCCAATCCCAACATGAGGGATATATATGTTTAGGAAGAGAAATCTCAGAGGCATTTCTCAAATAAATCATGTATGGACTGCTTAAGATCTAATGGGGAAATAAAGGAATGACATAAGTTGGTTTGGAACCCAAACCCTTTACCTAAGGCCTCCTTCTTACTTTGGTTAATTGATAAATAGAAACTACATACTTTAGATAGGTTGAGATTTGTTAACCTGAATGACATTTGCTACATATCTAAGAATGCCCTTGAGTCTACCAAACACCTATTCTTTAAATGCAAGTTTTTAACTAATATTTAGGATATTATCCTTAAGCTATATCAGATCAATTATATTTATAGGAATACTAAAGATTGCTTCAAATGGCTTAAAATAGACTAGGTTAAGCCTTAAGGTTTAATGGTTTGAGATAAAAGAAGAGAGTTTGATGGTTTGAGAGAAAAGAAGAGAGTTAAGCTAGGATTTAATTAGTTTTAATCTTCAAGAAAGATTTTGAAGTTGTTCAAGAGAAGAAAAAGGAAGAGGAAGAAAAAAGCTTCCATTTGAGCTAAAGATCTCTTCATTTGGTGAAGAATCAAGGTAAGATTATTTTGAATCTTTTGTATTTTTGAAAGGATTTTAGTCCATGGAATTTGGGAAATGTTCGGGTTTAAGTATTCTATAACAAATTTCAGTGATTGTGCATTAGGGATTTTCAATTGAAAACCCTAATAAGTGGATTTTGTTATTGTATACAGGGATCAAAGAGACAAGAGGAACAAGAGAAGAAACATGTTTGAGCAAGGCTATAAGCAAGGAAATCAAGGTGGGTTTCATGTTTATAATTGAGTAATGAGCCATTAATGTTTTCTTTCAAATCAAGAAAATAAAATGATTTCA